>JAYMTP010003422.1:0-17047 GCA_036897365.1 Geranium brycei | reverse complement strand
TAAAAGGTTAGGCTCGAGCTCGGCTCGTTTATTAAACGAGCCCAATTTTAAGATCGAATTCGATTCGAGTTCAATTATAACGAGCCCGAACTGAATAATTAACGAGTCGAACCCGAGCGACTCGTTAAAAGCTCGGCTCGTTTACCGCCCTAGTGGTTACTTCATATATATATTAATCAACCTTTTCACTCAATATCCTAACTATTTATGTTTGAGTATAATTAACTAGTGATTTTAGCTTGATTTGATCATCATATAATTCATATTTATATTATCAAACTTAGGCAAAATTGGGTGAATACATATACATGATCACATGAATATTGGTTAAATTTAACTATTGAAAAAATTGGCATGGAAATGGAATTGGTTGGAAATTAAAGCACGTACGTAAAATAACATAACGTACGTACCTAGATCAATATCTTGATTGAAAACACGTATATATTGCTGACATCAATCATATACACGTAGTTAAAAATAAAATTGTTTGATGATTCACAATTTACAATTATATGATAACAATTTGTATGTTAATAAGACAAGATGCATATGTGTCCACCACTCAAAATAAAGTGGTACGTTAATTTATAAATAAAGACTGCAATAAGTCAGAAAATAAAATGATTTTGCCCTTCCGATGTGGCAACACGCAACGATCGTTTTCACAAACGGACGTACTGATTTAGATTTGGCCAGTTCTAGCCATATTGGTCCAATAATAAATTGCACGTGCCAAGTTATCAATATTTCTAAAATATTATACATCTCCACCACTCCTGTTAACGAGCTCTTGCATCATCAACGATCGTCACAATCGGGTTTTATATATCCAGAGAGATACACTCTAGTACAAATCAGCCCGAACGTCCAAACCGTCTAAATCAATCTCAAGCGTTAGATCAGTGTAAATCTGCGTGTGTGTTGTCCCAGCGCGCGACACGTGGCGCGAAAGTTGACCCGCAGTGTTTTTCCGGGTAACAAACATTCCACCCTCAGCAAAAAAGTTCCACATGAACCCGAACATTTCACCCTCAGTGCAAAAGTTCCACCTGTTCGGACAGTTTGGACACTTCTCCCGGTTTATACATGATTGTTTCTCTATGTATATATATATGTAGAGGCGTGATCTAGTACAAACCAGACCACGCCGTGAGAACCCGTGCGAACTAGCTGGGTGGTGACACATGCGCGCGTGTTTCCATTATTAAGCTATGTATTTCCATAAAACAGTCAGCCGGTGTTTCCATTATTATGATCTGTATTTCCATAACCCGTTATAACCCCTTGTTACACTCAGGGACCTCTTGTTACACCCAGGGACCCTCGTTACACCATTTACCCGACAAGGTTCATTGATTTCCTATAGAAAAATACTCGTCCCCCTCGTTAAACCCGGGAACCCCTCGTTACACCATTTCCCTTTCAGGGTTCAGTGATTTCCCATAGAAAAATACTCGCCCCCCTCGTTACACCCGGGGACCCCTCGTTACACAATTCTCCCGATGTTATGGAAATACATGTCATAATAATGGACACACCGACTGACTATTTTATGGAAATACATGACTTAATAAAGGAAATACGTGCGAGCAGCTGATTCTCACAATCCACACAGCCCTCCTAGTTCGCACTTGAATGTGTGTGTGTGTGTGTGTGTGTGTGTGTGTATATGCATTCGGCTACAAATCAAGTTAAAACGCAAAACGTCTGAATTGATTGAGTATCGCTCATCTGGCGAGATTATACCAGCGCACGACACGTGGTCGTCTGTTTATACCGTGTTCACACCCGATTTATAACATATGGGTGAGGGCAATACAATCTTTTACACCATATTCATACTCTGTTTGTATCGTGTTCACACTCTGTTTATACCATATTATTATCGTGTGCGTGTCATGTGTACACAGTTCACACAATTCGAAATCTGCTTATATCATGTGTTTATACCATGTGTATATCATGTTTATACAAAGTTATTTCATGGGTCAAGTTATTCCATGGGTAAACTCTGTTCACACAAGTTATAATATGTTTATACCATGTTCACACTCTGTTTATACTATTTACCACGCAAAAAGACGAAAATACCTTCACACTGTCACTTTTGCAGAGACGCACGTTAGTGCGCGCTGGTGTAATCTCGCTAAATCAACGGCCACAATTCAAGTCCGAACAATTTGTATCCGGACATTGGTTTGTATCTGATTTCATATATATATATATCATGTTTATAAATTTAATAAATTGTACAAATGACTCTTATTTGGTCATATCAAATGTCGAAATCAATTATAGGAGTACAAGGTTGTTTACGCAAGGAACTTTACGAAAGATTGGAGATGGACATGCAACATTGCTTTGAGTTTTTAAAACCAACGGTCAAAGTTGAACTACTGGCCTTGTTCAGTGTCGTTTCTTGCATTTCTGATTGGTAAATGTCACTACTATTTATACCAATTGATTCAATTCAAATTATTCAAACGGTCACCTCATATATCCGTTCAATCTCTGCCGTCCAATTACCATCACAAGAAAGATGGATCGATTCTTGTCGTAAATGTCGTTAATCTTAAATAACCACCAACCATGTGGCTACATATCACTCGGTGGGTTCACCCAAATCGTGCATTGCAACAGAATGTAGTTTGGACCATCTCATCACTTCAATGTGTCTATTTTTGGACATCATTTCCATTCACAGATATTTAGTATAAAACTAGCTACCAGATTAATTAATGATGTGACGAATGCCTTGATCCTTGATTATGACTTAAT
Organism: Geranium brycei; assembly: GCA_036897365.1. Taxonomy (NCBI): domain Eukaryota; kingdom Viridiplantae; phylum Streptophyta; class Magnoliopsida; order Geraniales; family Geraniaceae; genus Geranium; species Geranium brycei. Next base: position 14,266 of record JAYMTP010003422.1, on the reverse strand, counting down.
TTCATTAAATATTACAAGTATAATTGGTCGAACTAAACTCGTTAAATATTTAGTTATATTCACTAAAAACGAGCTTAAGGCTAAGACTCGTTTAAATAACGAGCTGAATTCGAGCATATCATTTCACAGTTTTCGTGAAGTGACTCGTTTGATATTTAATTAATTATACATATCCAAATAATTAAAGTTTTTTATGGTTAATAAAAATGTGAGAATTAAAGTTAACAACTTCATATTTATGATAATGAAAAATTGTGTTGGTTAAAAACTATATTACTTAATCTGTGCATTATCATTTAAAGCTAGGTTTGTTTCTTCGTATAGAAAGTGTGGATTGCAATATAGCAACATTGATCGATGATAATTTTCTCGTCCAAATTGAACGAGTCCTCTTGTAAGCTTAAAATTGACCTATTTTGGGATGAATTGCCACCTTTACAAAGTTCCAGTCCCAATTCAATTTATTGATTAAAAAAAGTAATCACTATTAAATTAAAAGGAAATAAGAAACGGTGAATGGAATCATAATTAATATCACGTTGGAAACAAAAATGTAATGGACAAACTGACACATGTATAAAATGATCACATTTGTCTCGACACTAGAAAGAACACAAAGAGATATAAACTGAGGTTGATATATTTATTATAGTTTCTTTGTCTTAATATCAATGTCACACTTGGAATAAAAGATGACTTTTTTATATATATTCAATTTGATGTCATTTTATATTAATAAATATTATTTAATAAAAACTTCCTGATCTACATAAATTTAATTAATAATAATGTTTTGACTAAATTACGAAATTACTAAATTAATTAATAAAGAAGAAATTAAATATGTCACCAAGAGGACACCTTAACGATTGAAAATCATATTATTTTGTAATAAAACCAATGTTGACATGATGAGTGGGAGGATTTTAAAATCACATTATTTGTAATAAAACGAATGTTGACATGATGAGTGGGAGGATTTTATAGGTAGATATAATAATGTAATTTTCAAAAGTTTATTTATTTATTTTGAAGCATTGATCCAAAAAACGACTTAATATAAAATCAACAAAATATTTAATTTTGGATTAGTTAGGTGTGAACATGAATGTGTGAACTCATTACATCCATCAAATTGAAATAATAGATTAATGAAATTAAACACTATTAATGGGTTCGTATTATTTGCAAAATTTTGGGAGTATTTTAGACTTTATAAGAGATGGATCAAGATATTGAAGACAAATTTCTCAGGACCCACTCGTAACACTTTAATTTCACGCAAGGAGCATTATTTACCAGCTATGTAGACTTTTCATAATAAATTTGACGTGTGTTTCCATCAATTTTGATGTTGTTTTCAGAGTGTAATTACATTATGGATTAGCTCGTGGAATGTTTGCTTGTTTTATTCTCTTTTAAATAATAGACTTTTTCAACCATTTTTGCTTTGTGCGTATGTCCTCGTAAATTCTTGGATTTTTTTTAGTATATTAGCTCACGTTTTTCTCCGTTACGTTATTCACTTCGAAGTTTTTTTAATTCTGACGTTGTTTCCATGATGTACTTACATTATGTATATTTTAGTTCACGTTTTTCTCCTTTATGTTGAATTGTTTCGAACTCTATATTATCATATAAAAGTGTAAGTTGGAATTCAATTTACAGGGAGAGAAAGGGCCAAGAAAAAAATTGTGTATGAAACAAATATATTTTCTAATAATTAGTTAGACATAAAATATGAGGAGAAAATGAGTAATACGAGGAACTGAGTCATAGAGTCACAGTGACAGAAAGCAATTCCACCAAAGAGATTCATCATTCAGATGGGTGTTGAGGAAAATGCCAAGGAACCGTCCTCAAAATAACCATCACGCGATCGTCCCCAATATATTCTCAAATCCCACCTCCTCTTTTTCATTTCATTTCCTCCCCAATCCAACCCTTCAATTTATGTTTGTATTCTAGCAGGCTGCTTTGGAGCTGAAGAGACCCATTTCACATGTTTCTCTTCCTCCAAGAACACATGTCCATCTCCATCTTCACTTCTCCCAGTAACCTCTTCTCTTCCTCACCCCTTTCTGGCTTCTCATTATTTCTGTTTGTATTTACATGCACATTGGGGTCATACATGTACTTTTCTACATGGCTTTTGTGATTTCTATTGTTGGTTTCATTTTATTTTTGATGGGTTTTGAAACGTTGTGGCAATTGGGTTGCTGTTTATTTTGATTTTGTTACATTAGCATCATAAGCATGGTGTGTGCAGTGTGCTTGTTGCTTTGCTGGGTTTGGTCACTTTACTTGTTCCTCTTCTACTAAGAATCTGAAAATTGTTCTTCAATATGTACTGAAATGCTTTGATTTTGATTCTGATTCATTGAACAAGTTATCAAAGTCTATGTATGTTGGATTAGGGTGTTTTTTCTGTCAGTTGTTCATGCTTGCTTTTCCGACTAGTTTGTTTTTAACTTTCTGTTTGAGCAGTGAAATGATTTGGTTTTGTTGCAGTAGCAGTAACATGATGTTTATGGTTCAAGCTTTTGATGGATTCGGAAACATTTTGGCTTTGCTATTCTTGTTATAAACCCACTTGATGACTCAGTATAATTTTCTTTCTTAATTTTGATGAGTTATGAAACATTAATTTCATTAACAAGATTTAGAAGTATATACATTCACCATCTCATGAGTTCATTAGGAATCCATTTTATTTTCCGATGAAGATTTATACTTGTAAGCATAATTCTGTATATACTTATTCTGTGAGGTCGTTGTCACTTCTGTCACAAGCCTTGTAAGCATAATTATACACTGATATAGAATGACGCGTCCAATGAAATGGATGAATATTATGGTATTTGTCCACCATAGCCATATGTTAATTGTTTTGGCATTTCCTTAACCAGAGCCATATGTGAATTGTTTGACAGAATTAAAGCTTCAGCTCCACACGGCATGGCTGCAGATATATTCACCCTGTTTGTGGGAGCATGTCAGCATAGTTTTGCAACTTGGGTTCCTCGGAATCTTATTATTCTGGCTTCTCCAGAAGTGTCTGAACAGAAGGAAGATCACAGATCAACATGCAGATAAATACCCAAACGGCACAAAATATGGCGTCTCCTACAAACTCAGCATGGCTTGTTCAACGTTTGTCATGGGGACTCATACCTTACTTCTACTGGTGCTGCTCAGTGGAAGTGACACGCAGTGCAAGTCCATGGTTAAGTCGTATTTATCAGAGATCATGCAAGTAATCTCGTGCTTGATTACACTGATATCTGTTTACAGGATTCAAAACCACAAGTGCAGCAAATTCCCTATATTCCTACGAGCATGGTGGCTTTGCAGCTTCTTAATGTCTGTCGTTTGCACAGCTCTTCACACCTATCACAGAACCACAATCCATGGCCGCTTTGGAGCAAGAGATTATGCAGACCTTGCTGGACTCATGGCATCCACTTGCTTGTTGTGTATTTCAATCCGAGGGAATACGGGCATAACCTTAGGCGTTCCTAATGGCATAGCTGAGCCACTTCTCACAGGAAAAGCCGAGAAACCTTTGGGAGATAAAAGGGAATCACTATATGGAAAAGCTACACTTCTCCAACTTGTAACCTTCGCTTGGCTAAACCCGTTGTTTGCTGTCGGGTTCAAAAAGCCTCTTGAACCTGATGAAATCCCGGATGTGGATACCATGGACTCTGCTGCATTCCTCTCCTCCTATTTTCTCGAGTGCCTAAAATGTGTCAAGGAAAAGGATGGAACCAGCAATCCGTCTATCTACAAGGCCATGTTTCTGTTTATCAGGAAGAAAGCAGCAATCAATGCTATGTTTGCAGTTATAAGTGCTGCGGCATCATACGTTGGCCCATACCTCATCAATGACTTTGTAAGCTTTCTTGCAGAAAAAAGAACGAGAAGTTTATCAAGCGGATATGTTCTCGCACTGGCTTTTTTGTGTGCCAAGATGGTAGAGACTATAACACAGAGGCAATGGATCTTTGGAGCCCGCCAGCTTGGTCTTCGCCTGAGAGCTTCCCTGATATCTCAGATATACAAAAAGGGGTTGCTCCTATCAAGCCAATCCCGCCAAAGCCACACCAGTGGAGAGATCATCAACCTAATGAGTGTTGACATTCAGCGAATAACTGACTTCATCTGGTACTTGAACATAATTTGGATGTTGCCTATTCAAGTGTCCCTGGCTATCTACATCCTTCACACAAATCTCGGAATGGGATCAATCGCGGCGTTAGGTGCAACTTTTCTAGTGATGGCTTGCAACATACCCCTGACAAAGGTCCAGAAGCAGTACCAGTCTCGGATCATGGAAGCTAAGGATGATAGGATGAAAGCCACTTCAGAAATTCTCCGAAACATGAAGATTCTCAAGCTCCAGGCTTGGGACGGTCAGTTCTTTCAGAAGTTGGAAAGCTCGAGGAAGGTAGAATACAACTGGCTATGGAAATCGATGAGGCTGAATGCGTTCACAGCTTTTATCTTCTGGGGATCGCCCACATTTATATCTGTGGTGACGTTCGTGGCATGCTTGCTGATGGGGATTCAACTCACAGCTGGGAGAGTATTAGCTGCATTGGCAACATTCCGAATGCTTCAAGACCCGATTTTCAACCTACCTGACTTGCTTAATGTGATTGCACAGGGAAAAGTTTCAGCTGATAGAGTTGCTGCATATCTCCAAGAAGGTGAAATTCAGCAGGACGCGATTGAGTTTGTTCCCAAAGGCGAGACAGAGTTTGATGTTGAGATTAAAGACGGGAAGTTTAGCTGGGATCATGATCAAGAGCCGAGCAAGCCGACACTTGAAGGAATAGAGTTAAAAGTTAAGAAGGGAATGAAAGTGGCCATTTGTGGGACTGTGGGATCAGGAAAGTCTAGTCTGCTCTCAAGCATTCTCGGAGAAATAGAAAAATTGTCAGGGACAGTGAAAATCAGCGGGACAAAAGCTTATGTTCCTCAGTCACCATGGATACTTACAGGGAATATCAGGGAAAATATTCTCTTCGGAAGTCCATATGAGAGCACCAAATATGAAGAAACAATCAAGGCATGTGCTTTGACAAAGGATTTTGAACTGTTCTCTTGTGGTGACCTGACTGAGATTGGAGAAAGAGGAATCAATATGAGTGGAGGCCAGAAGCAGAGGATTCAAATTGCTCGTGCAGTGTACCAGGATGCTGATATATTCTTACTCGACGACCCTTTCAGTGCTGTGGATGCTCATACAGGCACCCAACTCTTTGAGGTAAGCATTTTCCGACTCCTTACATTAGTGCTTGTAATGACACAACATTGTATCAGTCTCCATATCCGACTAATCAACAATTAACAATTTTGACGTAAAGTGTTTAATAATTTAAACCTTGCAGGAATGCCTATTGGGACTTCTCAAGCACAAGACTATACTTTACGTTACCCACCAAGTTGAGTTTCTTCCAGCAGCAGACCTTATTCTGGTAAGCAATATGATATAGAAATTCTGTCACTTTTATCAATTCATTACATTGCTGAAACATGTATTATACTCTTACTTCTCAAGAAAGTTTACTCGCTTAGATTGATGGTTGCTAGAAATATGTAATAATAATAATAATAATAATAATAATAATAATAATAATAATAATAATAATAAATGTCAACAGGTGATGCAAAATGGAAAGATAGTACAAGCTGGAAGGTTCGAGGAACTTTTAAGACAAAACATAGGATTTGAACTTCTTGTCGGCGCCCATAACCAAGCTCTAGACTCAATCCTTACGGTTGAGAACTCAAGCAGAGCCTCTCAAGATCAAGCTGCAGACGTTGAACCTAGTACAGATCAGACCTCAAATTCAGAACTCTTACACACACGGCGTGACTCTGAACACGAACTTTCTCCAGAAGCTACAGAAAAAGAAGGAAAATTGGTGCAAGATGAAGAAAGAGAGAAGGGAAGCATCGGGAAGGAAGTGTACTTGGCTTATTTGACGATTGTTAAAGGTGGTGCCTTGGTCCCATTCATAATATTGGCACAATCGTCATTCCAAGTACTGCAGGTAGCTAGTAACTATTGGATGGCGTGGGCTACTCCGGCTACAAGTGAAACTAAGCCTCTAGTGGAGATGAATTTCATACTGTTTGTTTACATTCTACTGGCTGTTGGAAGTTCACTATGTGTTCTGTTGCGAGCCTCACTAGTGGCAATAGCAGGACTCTCCACGGCACAAAAGCTCTTCAAAAACATGCTCAATAGCGTTCTTCGTGCACCTATGTCATTTTTTGATTCAACCCCAACTGGAAGAATCTTAAATCGGGCATCTACAGATCAAAGTGTGCTGGACTTGGAAATGGCAAACAGATTAGGATGGTGTGCGTTTTCGATGATACAGCTCTTAGGGACGGTTGGAGTGATGTCACAAGTAGCTTGGGAAGTATTTGTCATTTTCATTCCAGTAACTGCAATCTGCATATGGTACCAAGTAAGTAACTTTCATTTTTACTGTAAATAATGAAATACATGAATGAGAAGCCAAAACTTTATGGTATTGGCTAAATCGGGTTTTATGGTGATTGCTTCAGCAATACTACATACCAACAGCAAGGGAGCTGGGCCGATTAGCAGGAGTGGAGAGAGCTCCAATCCTCCACCACTTTGCAGAATCGTTGTCAGGAGCAGCATCAATTCGTGCTTTTGATCAGGAAGATCGTTTTAGTAATGCAAATCTCGTTCTTATTGACAAGCACTCGCGCCCATGGTTCCATAATGTGTCTGCAATGGAATGGCTCTCCTTCAGACTCAACTTACTATCCAATTTTGTATTCGCCTTCTCACTCGTCTTGTTAGTGTCCCTCCCTGAAGGAATAATCAATCCGAGTAAGTAGTTCACATACTTCCAGACCATAGGCCTCGTTGGTCATGAAAGTATACCCTTGAATAGATTTTTTTCAGATAAACCGATCAATAGTCATCATATAAGGAATAATCATGTGAGATTTGTATATTTACAGGCATTGCAGGGCTGGCGATAACATATGGAATAAACTTGAATGTTCAGCAAGCTTCGGTCATTTGGAACATATGCAATGCAGAAAATAAAATGATCTCGGTAGAAAGAATTCTTCAGTACTCCAAGTTAAAAAGTGAAGCGCCTCTCATCGTTGCAGACTGCAGACCACCAGACAACTGGCCCGACACAGGAACAATATGCTTCCAAAATTTGCAGGTAAACTAGCAATCCAAATCATACAAAACCATTCCAATGAGCATAAATTGTTCTCATGTATTAAACGGTCATAATACTCAGTCTTAGATTTATCTTTTCTAATGATGAGCTGTTTTTGCAGATTCGTTATGCTGAACATCTGCCGTCAGTGCTGAAGAACATTAGCTGCACATTTCCTGGAAGAACGAAAGTTGGAGTCGTGGGAAGGACAGGAAGTGGGAAGTCAACCCTCATCCAGGCCATCTTTAGGATCGTGGAACCCAGAGAGGGAAGCATTATAATCGACAGCGTTGACATTTGCAAAATAGGCCTTCATGATCTGAGATCAAGGCTCAGCATCATTCCCCAGGACCCTACAATGTTCGAGGGAACAGTTAGAGCAAATCTTGACCCACTACAGCAATACGGTGACACTGAAATATGGGAGGTAAGCATTCACATCTCGAGATTGGCCAATCCGGAACTATTAGAAATTTTCTCGTGACACCATAATCGCAAAACTAATGTTCCAAAATTTTCAGGCTCTAGACAAGTGCCAACTAGGCGATCTGGTGCGTGCAAAGGAAGAGAAGTTAGAAGCAAAAGGTCGGATATTACCAATTCAAACACTTTTTTTGCTACCTTAAAGTACTAATAAATGTATATATGGCAGTGGTTGAAAGTGGAGAAAATTGGAGTGTGGGACAGAGACAATTGTACTGTCTGGGAAGAGCCTTGCTGAAGAAAAGTAGTATTCTAGTCCTCGATGAAGCAACTGCATCTGTTGATTCTGCAACAGATGGAGTGATACAGAAGATTATTAGTAAAGAGTTCAAAGACCGAACTGTTGTCACAATTGCCCACAGAATCCACACAGTTATAGACAGTGATCTCGTGTTGGTCCTCAGTGACGGTATGCATCACATAAATAAATAATTTTGCAAATAAATGCAAATAACTGAGTTAAAAGTATACATTATTGTGTTAACAGGAAGAATCGGAGAGTATGACACACCAGCGAAGCTGCTAGAAAGAGAAGACTCTTTCTTCTCCAAACTTATCAAGGAGTACTCCGTTAGGTCACAGAGTTTCAACAGCTCGTGAGATCTGCAGAACTAAGATCATAAGGAAATAACAAGCATTCCATCAGAGCAGGAGAAAGGGTGAAGTTACTGTAAGATCTCCAATCCATTAGTATTTTTGTATAATAGGAAGTAGCAGTGTATGATTCACCATTGCTGAGACTTGCAATCTCGTGATGAAACAAAATAAAAGAAGACAGTCTCTAAATCTTCTCAAATTATAATATCATCCATCATTATGAGAAGCGAAGCTAAACCAATATTCTGTAGAATCGTTAAAAGAATATCCAGTTTTCATTTCATTTGAAAATCCTACACATTGTAGCAGCAAAGCTAGCATTTTGGTTTAGATAATACCCATGCAAATAAGTATGCTATGTAGTTGTGGACATGTTCAAGAAAATTGTAAATAAGTCAACTGATATGACAGTTGCAAGTTATAACAACAAAAGTCAACTGATATAATCTGCTTACCTTGAATCTGTTAGCATCTCTATAGTCCTTGTTTGGTGAATTGCAGCCACATTCTATAACATTCATCTTACAAAAAAAACAAGAGTTCCTGAAAATTGCTGAAACCAAATTCCATAACCCCTAAAGAAGATGACATATACCAATACAAATCTCAACAAGGAAATCTAATATAACACCTTACAGCAAAATAGTAATTAAACAGAAACAAAAAATGTGGACATATATAGAGAAAACAGCTATTTCAAATAAAATAGATTACTTTCCTAAACAAAAATAAAGTAAAACACATTTCAACACATAAAAGGTTAACTGAATCAAAATTCTAATTTTCCGTCTCTGGGATTCAATCATGTACCATGACTCAGACACCAAACCAAACTAATTTCATTCAAATAGGAAAGGTGAGGTCAAAATGAATCAATAAATAATGTTTACTGCCAACCTTCAAAAAATGATAAATTATCGGACACGTGATTTGACTGAATTCTTAAGAGACACGTGAGAAGACTCATCCTTGTCAAAAAGACGCTCTATCAGATCATCCCAATTTTCTCTCGGTGTGCTCTTTATACGTGAAACAAAAGATGGTTCTTCACTTGATTGTTGTGAATCCTCACCATCATCGAAAGTTCCATAAGGAGAAGGTGAATAAGAATGCGGAACACCTAGCGTAGCAGCTCTATATAGAGCAGCCTTGTACTCCTCAGAATGTTCTCTAACTAAAGTCTTTTGCCGCTCCATTTTCTGCTTTGCTGGGATCTCCATGCTTTCATCATTCTCTCGCATTAACTGGTGCATGGAGTGAAGTTTCAGAAAGTTGAGCACTTTAATGTTGATAAGCTGAAACTAAGATTGCATTGCAGGAAGATTGTAGCATAATGAGTAAGAAACTAATTGTTTAACAATCACATATTCTTGTGAACTCCATATTGCATCTCAGTTGAAATGTTTTGACATCCAACAAGAAAAATCCCAACTTCAAAACCGAACTTGAAAAATGATGAAAGATTAATAAATTACCTCCAAAGCCCTCCGCGCTTCTCTCTCTATCCAAATAATGGCATGGTCAGAAGTGGCATTGCAAGAAAGAACTATATTCTCGAACCTCCCGTCTACTGGGACTGCCGTCCTTACAACAGGGGGAAACCTTCCCATCCTGCAGGAGAAACTGCATTAACCATCCTCTTCTCTCTGAAAAGTGCCAACAAATAAATGGGGACAATGGGCCCACTATGGCTTACCTACTTGGTCAAGATGAACACTTAGATCCAATGTTCAAACTCTACTAGTTAGATTCGATTTACTAAATTTTGACAATAAAAAAACAAATAAATAAATGGGTATATCTTTTCATACTTTTGGAAGATGCTCATGAAGATTGGGTTATATATTTCTCATTCATAAATGTGTCAAGAAATCTTAGCCAGCGACCAAGATATGATTCAAACGTTCCAGCAGTACGGGCAGAACATAAAGCATCCGCTCTCCAAGCCGCTTCTTAGGACTGTTGTTTCTTTTTTCAATTCTCCCTTTTAATTTCTTTTATTTCATTGTTTTGTTTTAGAGTTTTCTTTTCCCATCTTGGGAATCGATTTCTCTACTTCTTTAATATTATCGTTTAATTGCTGATCAATTTTTTTTAAATAAATATGTGTATAATTCATAGGAAACAAAATTTGATGCTTAGCAGTACAAACTCACACCTATATTTCTAGGGTTCTTAGATAAGTATGCTACAAAGTTGAGAGCATTTAACAATGATCTTTGTGTTGTTACCTGAAGGGCTTTCGCTCAACAATGTGATACAGACGACCAGGTGCATATAACCGCCTAGGATCTTTGAGCATCTTCCCTTCCGGTATACATGTATCGCTTATGCACCTTAAGCATAGCACGCATGGCAAACTGTTCAATGAAAGAGAAACTATCTTCATCACTATACTTGAATCAACACCTAAAGAGTAAATACCAAAATTAATAGAATATCCAGTAACTTTTAACGTCATCCTATAAAATTGTAGATCTTGTTGTTGTCTTAGGATAGAAAAACGGAAGTCGTCAAGATCGTCATTTAATTCTTCTTATTGGCACAGAATTACTAGTTCTGCACGGGGCTATTTTGGTGACCCATAAAGAAAAGGTATGGTATATTGACTCTTAGAATGAAATGTTATGTAGTTTCGTTTCGTTAAGGACAACCACCAGGAGCCTATTGACTATAGGTTGTTCAGTTCAACCATACCAGAAGAGTGACTTGAACATGTCCTCCAACGGCGTAGATGTCCGTGGTAAGAAGTCATCCTGTTTCAGAGCATAATAAATAGGTTCAGGAAATAATTTGACAGAAAGCTCCATGCAAACATTTATTAGTTATCCACCATATTTCAGACATAGATATCTGAATAAGAAAAATGCTATGCGGGTGTTCTCAACAGCTTGTACATTACATGAACAGAAACTATCATAGTTGCTTGGCTAAACCTACTGAATTGTGAAGCATTAATAACAAGTACAGTATGAGAGAAAAGCAGTCATTGTAGAATACATAGCCTACAACCGTTATCAGGATCAAAGATACGAAACGGAAATGTTTCAAATTTCTAGACCGTGAGAATGCAAAATGTAATCAAAGAAACGACAAAGTACTTGCCTGAAGTACAACGGAATTGATAACATCTGCATATCTGACTGACAAGTTTAGTGACATACACCTCGCAGGTGCAACAGCATAGCACCTGATCCGTTTTCTGTCAATATTTCCCAGCTTATCTCGGTTATGTACCACTACCATACTTAACATTGCCGCTACTCCTGACCCAAGGGAATGGCCAGTGGACGTGAGGGTATACGTTGGATATTTCTCCACCAGTTCCTTTAAAATCTCAGATTCCGCATTCAGAACCCACCCAGCTGCCTTCAATAGCCCGTTGTGAACATAACCACCATCAAATTTCTTCTTCCCCAACTTATTATCCAATAAAACCGCGTAATCACTCTCCCTTGCCATATTAAGTCCCCTAAATGCTAGAACTATATCGGCATGATCATGATCGAGATATAATATATAGGGAGGGGCCTGTCCCTGGGTGTGCTCATAAGTCTTTTTCAGAATCAACCAATCTGGGTTGATTCCATACCCTTCAGGAGGTTCCCAAAGGGGTTGTCTAAGATCATCCTCATAGACGGCTAAAATGTAGCGGCAGAGACGAGGAACAGGCTCAAACGCTTCAGTAGTAGCAAGGCCCCAAGTCTCACTTTCATGGCCTGCACTGTGGAGACATCGCTTCCACGCCCAGCGGGCACATGCCAGACAGTAAACACACTCAAGCAGAGGGAGGCCACATATAATTGACATAGAACCTTACTGCCCAACCATATGATTATCCAATATGGTATCTACTTGAAAAGGTAACAAACATTTAAGGCAAAATGATTTCAGCTCAAAGAAGAGGATCAAAAATTTGTGCGCAAGTCTAACAAGAATCACCAACTGGATATTGCAAATCTAAGTGCAGAAAATACCAAATGCATAAACAAAACTGAAATTGACAAGTACAAACATAGAAACTTAAATTTCAAGAGAATCAGAGCTGAAGGAAAAACTTAAATTTGACATTTCAAAATAGTGTTTAAATTAGGATGCAAGGATTGAGCCAGATATACAAGAAAAAGAAGATGGGTCAATGCCTGAAAAACTCAATGTATTTGCACCAAAAGTGTTGATAGAATAGAGAGGTTCAGGAAGGGATGCAAGAGATGAATAGAGTCACAAAAGGGAAGCAATTTTGTGAAGAAAAGGTGAAGTTAACTTCAAGTATGGCCAAAAGGGGTTGAAGTCAAAACAGACAAGTTGAAGAAAGGAATAGAGTTCATAAATAGCCACAAAATGATAGATTGAGCAAATGGGTTGGGTGTTTACAAATCTTCAATAACTAATCATCACAGTATTTACACCACAAAACAACACAAACCCAGTTGGTAGATTCCAATTTTGGTCAAGAAGAAGCATACAATTCAAATAATTCTTTTCCAAGCAAGCTTGAGGATCTCCATGACCGAGTCTCGGGTTGCTCTTTGACCAATTGGTGTAAAAAGTCGCTGCAGTTGAAGTTGAAGCATGTGAGAATTGGTGAGCTATGGTCATTAAAAAATGAAAGGAAGGAAATTGAAGAGGTGTACCTGCAAGTCAATACCCATAATATATGGATGATTGAGTTATGTTGAGAGGTTGATGGAAGAAGAAGAAGGTAGGTTGATTGGTTGATTGGTTGGTTGGATCTCATCCACGACAAGTCTAGTGTAATGTGAAAGAGTCCTGAAATTGATAATTCTGTTGCCACTTTCATTTTGCTCCATGTTCTTTTTGAAATCTTCTGGACTCACAGAACATCTTCAATATTCACGTGTTCGCTTCTTTTTTTTGTTTGGAAAATTGAAAAAAAAATGTCATTTTGTTTGACACTTTTGTAAAATGATACTTGTTGTTAAATTGTAAAAAGGTGTTGGTTGTTTATGATTTTTTTGCAACATGAGTATATTTTTATAAAACGATCAAATTATCCTTAAAATTAAGACTTATTCAAAATTATACAAGAAGATAAAAAGGAAAATGACAGTTTACTATAACTGTACTACTTTGATACTTTGGTACTCTAATTATTTTTTTTTAGTACCATAACTATTATTTCGGGACAACCTACTTCTAAAATATCTAAACTACCATTGGTTGAACCGTAATTAAACCTGGTCCAATTGAGGGAACCAGTCCAATTGAAAAAACCACAATTTGGCCGACTCAAATCCACAATCCTTGGTCTAAACTGGTCCTTTGAGAGAGAATGGGTTGGACCAGGCCAGCCGATTTGAGTTGGTCCAATTGGACTGGTTTTTATAAACCAAAAGTATTTTAGGTATTAAAAGGGTAAGTTGTCATAAACTGATAGTTATGGTACTAAAAATTGAAAAATATAGTTAGGGTACCAATCAAAGAGGTATAGTTAGGTGTAATAAATTGTCATTTTCCCAACATAAAAATAATAAGAAATTTTTTAAAAAAATTAATTCTTATTTTTAGGGACAATTTCGTCATTTTATAAAATATACACATTTCGCAAAAAAAATATGTAAACAACATGACACTTTTTGCAATTAAAAAACAAAATTGGCACCTTTTTGCAAAAGTGTCGAACAACATGCACATTTTTGCGAATTTCCCTTTTTTTTTAATAAGCTACGAAATAATATTGCATCAAAGAGTTAATACAATAAAGGGGAAATTCTAGTTCATGGTCAATCATATCACTTTTTCAATTCAATACGGTCGACTATTGTTGGTAAATGGAGGATCCAATCACAGTTATGCGCAGCGGAACGAAAATAACATAACTCCATTTCCGGTCACAAGATCTAAGCAATTCTAGATTATAATTATGCCATCAATTTACTCGGATTATACCTTTGAAGATCCGAATATGTTGATGATTGAATCAGCACTCCGAGAGG
>JAYMTP010003421.1:0-17048 GCA_036897365.1 Geranium brycei | reverse complement strand
GATTAGGATTGAAAGCCTCCGCGGGTTATAAATACCTGCCAACATCATTGAATAAAAATATGGAATATTTGAGTTAAGAGTTATCTTGGAGATCGGTGTTCTCTCGAACGAACCTAGAGATCGGTGCTCTCTGACGAACACACTTATCAATCAAGACCATAACTTGTCCTCTTTGGGACCGTAACAATCTCTCTGACGGACCCACTTATCAATCAAGACCATAACCTGATCCTCTTTGGGACCGTAACAACTTGGTATCAGAGCTGGAGGTTGTGGCAGGAGGACAAGGAGATCATTTCGATTAGTTCTGGAGACGCTTTCGAGCTGATGTAGAAGCATCGAATGCGCGATGGAAAGCTAAAGTAGAAGCATCGAAGGTGCGATGGCAAGCATGGGACGCGAAGTGGTCGAAGTCAACGAACCCGGTTCATCCAATATCCGAAACGACAATGGAGCTGCAGGCGGGGTACAAGAGCACGTGACTCCGAACGGTCCAGGCAGACCGGGAGGAGATAACGAAGGTGGAGGTGCAGGCAAGCACAAAAACCTGATTGATTCTAATGGACCGGGAAGAAAAGCCGGAGCCTGAGCTGTGCACGAGCACACAAACCCGATTGGTTCTAACATACCAGGAGAAACTGTTGGGGGTGGGGGTGTACAACTTGCCCGGATTGATTCCCCGAGGTTTGACGGGTGCAAAAGTGTCGTTCTCTATCAGCAAGCCGCCACAGAGGAAAAAGTGTCTCACAATTTTTTATCGAGAGGATGATGCACAACTAGGATACACGAACTTACATCAAGAACACCCACAAACTCCATTTGGTATATTTAAACACTTCTGCGACATTCAATTCAGTTCGCAACTTTGAGCCATCTACGATCCTGGAATTCCCGCTCGCGGTCAAGCGCAATTTTGAAAGGGGGAGTAATGTTAGGAGTCCAGCTCATGGATAACTCCAACATTATTCTATCACTAGTTTAAATAAGTGTCACTTTTATTTAGATTATTATCGTATTAGTTTGTATTATTTAGTTTGGGTTTATCTAGTTTGGAGATAGAGTTTTAGTTAATTAGGATTGAAAGCCTCCGCGGGTTATAAATACCTACCAACATCATTGAATAAAAATATGGAATATTTGAGTTAAGAGTTATCTTGGAGATCGGTGTTCTCTCGAACGAACCCAGAGATCAGTGTTCTCTCTAATGAACCTACTTATCAATCAAAACCATAACTTGATCCTCTTTGGGACCGTAACAGTTTATATACACATTGGACTAAACCCAACATGCTAGTCTTTTGTGTCAAATGTACGCTCTAATGTGTATGTGGGCTTTCCTTGAGTGCTCCTCCTAGTTAAAGATTAGATCTCTCCAACATCTAGTATCATGTTAAACTTTAACATCATGCTATTCAGGCGTAAGTCATCCTTATAATAGTACAAACTGGGAACATTTTTTTAAATTCTGATTCACAATTGAAGTTATTAAATGAGAATCAAACTTATCATTTAAGGTACTACTAATAATATATTTTAAGGTAAATTGCAAAAGATTGCCTTAAAAATTTTCAGTTTTGTAAGAAATTGCTATGAGCTTTCATTTTTGCAAGAGATGGATGTGACCTTCACAGTTTCCTACAAAATGTGTACACTTGTAAAAAAAGCCCTGAAAATTACTTATTTTTTTGAAAAATCAAATAAAAATAATAATTTGTTTCAATTTGATCTTCTCAGTTTTACTCTGTACTTCGAACTCATCCATATCGAAGTCTCAGGGACATCAATAGTATGCGAGAGAATAAAAAAAATCAACTACGTCGAGTTGAAAATTTGTATTTTTAAACTTTTTTAAATTTTTGGTGTTAATGATATTTTTGTCATTTTTGAATAAATGTACACAAGCTATAACAAATGGTAAGTTCCCCCACCACTCTCTACAAAAATGAAAGTTCATGATACCCTTTTACCATTTACTCTAGATTTTAAAAATAATCTGCATTCTGATGATGAAAGGCTCACAGATCTTGGAATGGGCCTAGGAAGGGATGGAACGTCCGCTGATTCGTCATCAGAAGATGAATCGCAGTCAAGGCCCATGGAAGAAGGCCCACTTTTAGCTACTCTCATAAACGTTCGAGAGTGCGGCGAACCACTGCTGGCCAAGGATCTAGCTGACCTGTTTTATATATATACGACAATATAATCGATGTGAGAAAAACATTTGAACAAAAGTTAGATCCAAAACATTTCACAAAAGCATGATATTCAACATAGTTCATAAACATACGTGAAATAAAATTCACCGAATGTAGTTGGTTTCGGTATTTGGATGCTTGAATCAATTGACCCATGCTTCAATGGTTTGCTCTCGTCTTCAACCTTCAGAATTTAGGAAACAATGTTACAATTCGTTACATAGCATTTTATGTCTTGTTTCTACAATGATATATTATTAAAAGAAATTAAAGAAAAAATGGCATGCCTGTTGATTAACTTGGCGTTTCCATAGCTTATAGAAGTGATCATAGTATATGCACTGGATCACCAAAATTACGGTGCTTATTGTATAAAGCTGTACACACAAAAAAAGCACATTAATCGTACGATTTTGCAATTATTGCATAATTTTGTAGTTTATCATACATTATATATGTATATAAAGTTTTAATATTACAGCTTTGTCCTAGTATCATTGACATGTCACTTTATGGTAGGTAGATACAAAAAAACTCAAGCGGGACCATCTAACTTTGTAATTAAGGAAAATGAAAATGTGTGAGAGAAGCAAAATTACCAGAGCTGTGTAGTACTGAGTGGGTAGCTGCAACAAAAAAGAAAGAAAGCATAACTATGGTTGAGAGAAGGTGCTTTTAATACGAACAAAAGGATACTGAAATTTGTTAGAAATGAATGTGAGTGAATAAAATGGGTATAACTCACGGTCACGGGTTCGAGAAGACAGCCCAAGAGATTGAAAACGTCCCTGCACGCACCAAAAGAAAAGTTTATACAATGATGAATCCAAGTTAGTGTAGTAAATGGTTGAGAGAAAGAGAGACCCTGCAACCCAAGTGAGGAGGAAGGCGAGGGAGACGCCGTGGCCGGACTTGGTGCGGAAGTTGGTGATGATTTGGGGGATCTCGGCCACTCCCCAACACACCAAGCTGATGATCCCAAAGGCGAATGAGAAATCATCCTTGGCGTCGCAGAGACAGTCCTTGAAGTATCTCTCCACCCACCCCACACACGCCCTCTGCTTAGGACACTCTGAGAATGACATAATTCTCGAGAAAGAGCTGATTGAACCAAGAAGAGGGTACGTGGTGCTTTTATAGAGACCCCAGAAGAGAGACTAGTACTGCTTAATCTGAGAAAAGAGGGACAAAACATTATGTGATAAATATTCATTTCCTAGTTTAGTTTTAGAGGGTGACTTGGATTATGAGTTTTGAAGTCATGAGTATGAGGACAAAATCAATTCAAGTTTACGAGGAAAACATATGAAGATAAAAGGTAAAAATGAAAGAAGCCAATGGTGTCAAGTCCAACAGCAGCAGCATATTCTCTTTCTCGATGCGCTGCGGAAACATGAATCGGGACAATAGTATTCAGCATATTCTACTCGACGATGCTTCACCGTGCTGATTGGTTAGAGCATATATACCAGTTACAGTACATCTCTGCAACAAGTGCATGTATAGGGATAATTGCACGGTCATACGATTTTTACACATGACTTCCATTATTTAAAAGTTGTGATACTTAATCCTTTTAACTCTTTTTTAGCACAAGATACATTTAAACTTATTTATTTTTGCATCGTAATTAATGACGTTAAATACAAGCAATTACGCATAAAAGTAGTAGAAAAATATTTCCTTGACGTCTGCGGCATAGATACATCTATAGTTCGAGTTTCCAATTCACTCCAAATCCAGATCGAGGAAGTCATATATTTTTTTACAACAACATCAGCAAACTTACAAATTGCGTATGTGTGTGATTCGCTGAAAACTTCTCACTCCTTCACGTTCAAGCACATCGACCTCTCATGCATGGACAATGAAGACCTCTAGTAAGGCAAGGACGTCATTGTCTCCCAAACCCGCCTCCAACAAATCTCTTCATTTACCACAAGGGATTTCTAACTAACATCGCTGGGTTTGAGTTCATTGGAGCTGAAATTGATCATTGCACATAGCGAATTGCATTTGTTCGCCAACAAAAAAGAGCAAAGATTCGTCGACAGTCCTTGTTGATAATGGAAAAGAAGGTTGTGATGATAAGAAATTGATAATGTCACGGTGACATCACCACTATTTTTTTCTAAAATATGTAAGGGTAATTTGGTTATTTAAAAATATAAGAAGTCATATAATGATTCAAGTGATATCAAATATTGAATTATCCGTTAATTTTACTTAAATAGGCAAAAACAGAAAGTTGAAAATGGTCAATACACACTCTAAAGTTAACGTGCATCATGTGCAAAAGTTGCATGGTTAATGGTGATTGCATAATTATCCCTAAAATATATCTCAACATGATGGCCACATTATTTTCTTGGATACTTATGTTACACTGATAAAAATATACATGATTGAAATATTATCATAATAATTTCAAACTTATATTAAGTCAATACGATAAACATTAGATAAGTATAATCGTTAAGTGCAATTTCGACCTTCAATGTCGGATATGGAGTTCGCAGTCAGAGGTGCACGCCTAATAGCGAGAAGTAGAATCTAAACGGTGAAATGTCAATATCCTTAATTCTTTTTATCAAGCAAAATAAATGAGGTTAAGATGATACAAAATATAAGAAAATAAGATGAGATTTTAGAAGTGTGAATTTTGAGTCTCAACTCTTGAATGAATAGCTAACTAAAATGAAATATCCTACGACTATATATGACTACATTTATATATTTGTACTTTATGTAGTGCAATGATTATTATTTGCTATTGCCCAAAATATGTCTGGTTCTTCAAACAAATTTATTTTCTTCAGCGTTCACATGGCAATAAAATGGCTTAAATAAAACACTCTGGCACATATGTGCTAACTTTATTATCATCAATTCAGTTTCACCTCTAAACTTTCAATACAGTCCAAAACAAAGTAGCAACTGTATATTTTGCTTCACCTAAAAGAGGAGTGATTGAATCATTCATTAAAGGTACTAGAATAGGCACTACTCTAATGCTTAATTTTTACTGCTTAGATGGCTACATGGTACCCACCATACAATACAACAACTTCTGTATTATTCGATGGTTTTAATAAAGCTAGGCCGTTGGTGATATTTTTGTTTTGTGAGGATTGGACTGTTTATTTCCTTTTACTTCTACAAGTTGCACCATTAATGATCATATTGAATAAGAACACTGTAGGCTGTAGCCAACCAGCCTCTTCACTATATTATGCCATTGCTTCTTCGACGCACATTCAATTTAGCAACCTCCCAAATCCCAATCACATCCCATCTCATCATTTGTCTATCTAATTGACCCTTCGTGGTTTTTGAGGCCAATCTACTGCATAAACTGGTAATTATGTGATTATTGTCAGGAGGTACCTAAAATGACGCTGTTAATTTGTTGTTAAAATGATTCGTACGCTTTATGATTGTGAATTTCAAAGTACAAATATATAAAGAGAAAAACGTATTCTATAGCCTTGGGTATTTGCTATGAATGGTAAGTTGGTCATTATAGTGGCCTCGTCCTGTTTTATGGACAATGACCATTGATATGACAATTAATGTGTGTATTGCAAGAAATAGCATTGAGATTCTATTGTGTTCGCATCTTTACGATGTTTGTTGTGCACCCACACTTTCGATTGTTTAGTTATTCATCTCAGTACCTCTATACGTTTTTATGAGTATTTTAGTGCTTGGCGTGCAAGAACATGATAAAAATGGGTAAATCAAAAAGAACAACATGATAGAACTGAAGAAGATGTCAAGACCTCCATGTCACAACTATGAGTTTATGATGATCATACCCTTTGCCAATAATAACGGCATAAACTATACGCATGTGTAAGATTAGATTAAGTCTTGCATTTAAATTGATTATTAATCTTTTACTCCTTTATTAATCATAAAAAAATCTTACATTCCTGTAACAATCACATCAACTTTTTAATAAATTGGTGGGTAGTTCAATTATAATATAATATTATTTTATGTTGCTATAATTTTTTTTCTTTTGAGTATGTTTCTTGTCACATGAATCTTATTGAATAAAACCCAATTTGTGGCCAAGTTCAAGTATATTCAAAAGAGGAACGTGACAAAAACATGTACGGAAGGAGTATGGAACTTTAACTGGACTCCATTGCGTCCAGGTTCACGATTCAATATTTACAAAAATATGGGTTAGCTTTCCAATAGAGCTGGATGTTGATCCAGAGCTTCAAGTCATGTGATCTCATACATATCTGATAAGTATCGTACATATAATAATACAGAAGGATATTAATTAAGGGATGCAAACTATAAAATTAAAAATAAGAACTATAGTTATCATGCAAACTTAAGAACTATTACTGTACATGTGTAAGATTGAATGGTTAATATCAAAATGGGCATTATATGGTAACGATGTTATTTTCTGGGTACTGTCCTTGCAAATGCAGACATGTCATCCTTTGTGCACACATTAAAACCACATCCGAACTTATTAATATAAATTCACATACCTTGAACATTTTACATCCATGCTTGCATAGATTTTACAAGATTGTCTACACATCTTCTCGACTTATTATAATTTTCAATTTTCATATGTAAATAGATCAGGTAATTCTGCAGCTCATTTTCTGGCAACCGCTGTTCGTTTGGGCCCTGATTGCGAGCTCTCTCCGGCAATGTTACCGGCTGAACTTCGCTTTGTACTTATGCGTGATATGTCTGAATAAAGTGGCTATCATTCCTTTCAAAAAAAAATCATACACCCGCTAGGAAAATTTGATGGGCGAAATTTTAGACTGAGCCGGTAAAATTTTTCAATCACTTCATGTTTCTTAAAACTCAATTTGTTTCTCAATTTTTTTAACTCAAATTAAGGATTCCTATTGAAGCCATCTGGGTTTCTTTTTTATTTTATTTTCTCAATTGTTTTGTATTATGCAATTAATTGGTCGACATCTTTCTCCTATCTTCAGAAAAATTGGTTTGATTTACAATACAATTTCCTTTTGCTGAGCAGAAAATAAATACACCTACTATGAAATTTTGATGCTATATATACCTAATTATATGATAGATATGTCGGTAATGAATATGAAATAGCTTTCACTGACACACATCTCATCCTAAAATAATTCACATAAACCTTTAATTAATCAACCTACTCAATGATCATCATTAACCGAGTCCATCAACTTAAACATACTACTAATCTCATGAAACACCTAAAAATTGCCGCGTCATTATTACTATTGTGCAAGGAATGTGTTAGTTACCAATAATAAAATAAAACACTCTATCACTAAATTTGTTAATCCTTAGATTTTCACTCTACTCCAAACACATGAAACTCCAAAATCACTCGATTGATTCGAGAACTTTATCAATATTTCAAAACGTAAAAAAATACGACATAACTCATAGTTGATACATTAACACAAAACTCAAAAACGAGACACTGTCATCTTAATTCTCCTCCATTTTCTTAGCAACCAAAAACACCATACAAGTCCCACAAGAAAACTTTAAATGCACAGATTTGAAAAACAACAGCAGATACCACTAATAACACGTTAACTTTTTGGCGAGAACCGGTCACTACTACTTGTGTGCTCTTTCTTGGTAGGGCCCTTGGGTTCTCCCTAACACTTGTACCTAGTACCTGCATAGTAACAAGTGGCGACTAGTTGGAAAACAACTCTAACCATGATTTCGAGTATCCACTTTCAACATTTACCTTTCTACCCTTGTGCATGCATCTATAAATTGACCAAACTATTTTTTACGTTTTTCATATTTACCGTGCTTTGTCATTGATTTATGAAATTCATTCGTAGCCGTTTATATACAAATTCAACGTTTTCATCAGTTTGCAAGTTTGAATAATAAAGGATAATTTTTTCCACTCATCACACCTCAGGACATTAATACACATGTTTGTAATTTTAATGACCACCTTACATCTATATTTTTCTTCTTCATACTCTAATAATTCATATCCCAAAAAATGTTGGTATAGTTGCTCGTGGATAACATTCTACAAACTAATGTCACTATTTATCGAATTTTTTAATAATCTCATACCAAGAATGTTCTTAGTAATTAATATCATACACAAAAAATGTGAGAACTACTTTTATATATTTTATTTTAGAAAGTAAAACATAAGTACACATGCATAAAAATCCTAACTCTACTGATAAATCTCAAAATCCATACATCAAACCCTAGCACCCATGATTATTGGGTTTAGCCAACAATTACGGTGCAAAAATCAAATAGCATTGAATATTCAAGTTTAGAATTAAATAAAAGAAGAAAGAACGACAAAACCTGAATCTGGTGGAGTCGAATTCGGTCAATTCGGGGAAATTCTTTTCGATTCGTGGCCTTCGATCCCTATGCTCACAATCCGCCTCCAACGAGTTCTCGACCTACTCTCGAAGCCTCGAATCCTCCTTGGACGTCTCTGGTTGCAACTCTCTGTGGAAGAAACTCTAATGATCGAAACTCTGCAATCAGAACAGTCTCAACAATTATTAAGGTTTAAAACAAAAATTATAAATGGGTCATTTTGTTTTTTATTAAGAAAGACTGTAATCCAACAGTTTTATTTTGTTGAAAGTGATTAGCATCACTAAATAAAACTTTTCAAGAAACCATGGCAATTAACAAATAATGGCAAAAAAGGAAATTACAGCTTGTAGAGAAAAATTCCCCTCACAAAAAAGACTTTACATTTTATTGATTATCAGAAAACATCAATCATCATTTCACATTGATAAGAACCAAATTACATTCGTATTACATTCATAGTCCATACATTTCACATTTGTATCCTCAACATCGAAAACCCCAATATCAAATCAATCTTTCATGTTACCTAACTGTGTACCTACACCCATGAATGAAATTCCTTCACCCCAACTCTGTCTGAACCATAAGCCCAAATCAAGCTTCAAGTTTTAAAATTTTATCAAATCCCCAATGTGGTGAATATAAACTTCAAATCTTGTACTTCACAAAAGTCTTGGTTCTTTATAACCATCATAGCCTCTATGTAGTGAGGTAACCACCAAATGATTGCCATGAATGCTGAACCAAATCTCTTAAGACCGGAATCTAAACACATCTCCTTCATTTCAGACGAAAAACAGTTTCATCACAAACCATAATTTTCAGCCACAAACATTAAAAATATTATTATAACTCATATAAGATAAAAATTAATTGAGCACCGTAATTCATGAAAACATATAAAATAATATGCAATTACAAAATTTACCTCAAACACCAAATTCAATTTATAATCGCAGATTCGTTCAACTCAAAAGCGGATTTGATTCGTAATCAAGGATTTTAGATGATTAAGACAATAACTGAGTATCTCAAATCCGAATTGTTTGATTTATAGAATCCAAAACTCAATGGATCACTTATCGAAGAAGTCGAGGCGCCTAGTCTGGCGATTCATCTTCAAGGGGTGAAGCTCTAGGCGCACGCGCACAGAGAATGCTCGATATTTAAAAAAGAAATCAGTAGAGAGAAGTTGGCGTTGAAATCAGCGTAAGCGAACACATATGAGATTAGAGGAAAATTAGGTTAGCGGAATTGTGAGTTTTGTCCAATTTGGGGCCTTTTCTCAAATAAAATTGGGCCTAATTAATCCTTACTTAAATCATATACTTGGGCCTATATTTCGTGGGCTTAAAGCAGCTACTTTAGCTGTCTTATGGATGGGACAGACCTGTCGCCAATTCATGTTTTTTGAGTTATGTTTATAAACTGGCGGCCTATGTCAAGGCCCAATGTCGCGGTGTGACATGTAGGGGTGACATGGGTTACCAATTTTTC
This sequence comes from Geranium brycei, assembly GCA_036897365.1. Lineage (NCBI taxonomy): Eukaryota > Viridiplantae > Streptophyta > Magnoliopsida > Geraniales > Geraniaceae > Geranium > Geranium brycei. The sequence goes on along the minus strand of JAYMTP010003421.1, from coordinate 6,993 downwards.
TTTTCATGCGAGCCAAAAAAATTAGAGGGCCATGTCCCGTCCTAATGTCACGGCCGTGACATTTTAGGCCGTCACATGCCCAAAAGTTGGAATTTGTCAAAACTTTCTTCTTCAAAATTGTAGATCTTCAAATTCCACTCGTTTTGATACATTATGGGCCCAAAACGAAGTTGAGACGCAAAATCTGCGGCACTTGGAAGTTTCAGCTTTGTTTCAGGATTTGCTTTACCGATTTCTGCTCAGTTTCTCCACTTTTTGCTTCTAGTTTTAGGTCCACGTGTCCAAATGACACGCTGAGGCTTTTTAGGATGTCACAACCATGACATGGGGCGATGACATGGTCTCTTTTCTGGTCCGTTTCCAGGAAGCTCAGTCGTTAGCCCATTTTTGACAGAAATTTGTACATGCACACTCTAAACACCGTGAAGACATATGTGGCATTAAGATCGTAAAAATACAATGCAAGAGGACAAATAAACCTTTAGTGGGATCATAATAGTGCGATAAAAGTAGTATTAAAGCAGTTGTATCACCATTTTCACATTTGCGGTAACGAACAACTGGTAGGCAACGAACTCACGAGGTTCTTCGGGTCACCAATCCTATCCAACCACCACCCGATCAGATGAAAATTTGGCTCACTATTTGACCTGTAGGTCAGGTTCGGGTCCCCAAACTACCACCCGTATATGATCGGGGTGGGTCAGATTTCTAAACGGGTGGGTGGGGACCCGATATGTGGACACCCATAGCCGACATTAACATTGCGTCAGTACTAACCTTATGTAGCTGACGTACATTGACTAGTGTGTTGTCTACAACAATGTGTGAGCAGAATCATGGTCAACAGTAAAATAATCTTCACAAAATATTATGATGTTCGTCGGTTACAACAAAGCCAATGAATAACACACAATGGTCAACGATGGTTTCATAGTCGATGCACATTCACATGTGTGTTAGCTATAGCTTGCGCAATAGTAATATTGTTGACCACCAAAAGTCATATTGTTTAACCAAATGTATTGTCGGCGCGCGTAAGTCAATTTGTGTTGACTATGATTGGACATAAAGTTTATGAATAAAAGCCTCATATGTTGATTCTTCATATTGACCACATACACGGTATGGATCCTTCATGGTGGAGTTGAGAAACTATCTTGTTATTTGGATCAAAGACAGTTGGGAAGAGAAGATATGGCTTCCCGCAGTCGCAATGTCGATCATTTTGTAGAGTTGGGGGAGGGTTTATACCAACAGCCTCAATACTCAAATGAAGATCGAGTTGATACAGAAGAAGAACCACCAGACTAATGAGAGCACCATTTTACAAAAAAACGATCGACGCATACGAGAAACTAATGTCTCTTGTGCAGACCCCATTGTACGTGAATCCAACATAATTTTTTTGTTGACGATGTTCAACTTCATGTCGTTTAGTGAACAGACAACAATTTCAGACACTTCTTTCGATGTAATGTGTGAGTATAACAAATATTTTTTGTCGTCGCCTAATTCGTACCATGAGTCCTATGTAAGAGCTAAGAAGAAGTTGAAGAAGATACGAATATATTGTATGAAATAACATGTTTGTGAGTAAGGGTGCATTTTGTACTACAAAAAGTATATAGAACGTGTCAAATGTACTGTTTGTCACACATATTGATGGGAAGACGAGGAACGTAAACATCTGAAAGTAAGAAAAATTGGTAGATACTTTTGGATAATTCTGCGGCTGCAATGTCTGTACATGTCAGCAAAGACTACGGACTACATGCAGTGGATCCAGTTCTACGTCTTACAATGTGTGGTTGATAATAGTGATCCCCCGTAATCTTCCTCTATCGATGTGTATGAAGGAGTACAATATATCCGCCTCTGTCTTGGTAAGTTCTCTTACAACAAAGTTATTTCTTCGTTGCTCTAAAGCAAAGTTCTAAAAATCGAGTCAGGTGCACGCTTCCAAGGGTTCCTGATGCGAATCTTTACCACAGTCGGCGTTGCCCGCACACGCATTATCCATTTCGGTATCCGACCCCTGACTTTCGGTTTGGAAGTCTCTGAGACCCTTTTCCGAACTGCGGTCGTCGAACCCAGGACGACCCTCCCCCGAAGCCCCCGAGGAGGCCGAGGCCCAAACAACCACGCGACCCCTTACATCTGTAAGTTGGCCAGTCGGGTCTAGACAAACACAGACGAGTCTAGCGGATTTAGGCTATATTTTTTTCAAAATTGATTTTTAAATATAAATTGCCAAAAATTAAAATAATTTATACTATTAAATACTTTTGTCAGTACTTTTATGATTTTTGAAGGACATGAATGTAACAAATATTAAAATTGTATATTTTTACATTCTAAATTTATAGTTATTATTTTTATATATTTTAATTGTGTATGTATAATAAATTATTTAATAAACTATACCAAAAATAGAGAAATTCAAATTCGATTAATTCCCTATTAATTTTTAGAGTCCCTATCCACCCGATTAGCACCTAACGTTTCTTACAACCTTGCTCTTAAGTTAATGAGACGGATGTTCTACACAAGGACATTCTACACATGTTCTCGTCTCTATCTCTAGAAGTTCATATATGACGAAGCTTTACTTGGTTGTGATAGAATCATTGCAGCAGAAGTTTTGTGCTTCACTCGCAAGGTTATGCTACGTAGACGAATGTCTCTGTCATTTAGGTCCTTTTGCAGCACAGTGATATATTTGTTGCAATAGATCTTACAGTGCAATATTTTAATTATCATTTTGATATTTCTAGAGAACCTTTTCGTGACAGAACGTGTGACGGAGATTATGTTGCATAACATCTATAGTAACACACTTTTTAGTGTTTTGCAACAGAGTCCATATGTTATAGAAACTCATTTTTAACCTGGTATATATGTATGTATAATAGATAGATGGATAGATTCATGGAGCCAATTAATATGTTCAATTCTTTGTTTAAGTTTGCTACTTAGAAAAGGAGAAGCTTATCTGTACAAAAGTAGTATTAGAATCCAAAATTGGGGCTCAAATTAAAAGCCCCATAGGCAGAGAGATAAGAGCACCAATATTGTAAACTTAGAAAAGGAGATGGGATTGACTTTTGTACAAGTCAATAAGAATACCTACTAGCTAGTGTTTCGAAGGATAAACATAAAGTCAGAAAATGAAGAAAATGAAAATGATTTAGGGCTTTATATAAAAATGGGATGATTACAAAAGCTAGTTGGGTAGCAGTATTCTACTGCCACCGAAAAAAAAATGTTTATTATAAAAACTTAAATAAACTGTCTAAATATTTTTGCATGTTTCAAAAAAATCGAAATATTTTAAACAGTTTGTCAAAATAGATGAAAATATGTCATGCATATAGCTTGATACCTAGTTTTTTTCAGAATGACATAACCTTTGGTGAAATGATAAATAATGAAAATATTTGTTTAATGAAATCTTTTGGTACTAATTCTAATTGTAGTTTAAATTTTAGGATTATTTCAAACAACACTCTCTATAATAGGTTAAATCTCACATATCACTCACTAAAATTATTTTTCTCAAAGGCATTCCCTGATATGACAATTTGTCTCACTTTCTGTTTTTCGTTAACTTCCGTTATACTCCGTTAAAACTTGACGTTAAGAATACTAGAATACTCCTGCATGTATTTTAAATTTTTAAACCATGCCATTTTGACCCTCTCTCTCTCTTGATTTTCTCTTCTCTCCTCCTCCACTACTTGGTGTTTGATGCACATATCAAAAAGGCTTCATATTTGTGTTGTTTAGATTATTTCAGGAACTGGGTCGTGTTGATTATAGGTAAATTTCATTTCAGTCCCATTTTTTTCTCGGAAAATTCTATTGTCGCCCAATTTTAAACTTTTCTCTTTGGACTCAAAATTGCTCGATTACATTGTTTTACTCAATTTTATAGGGGGTTTCTTGTGGATTTCAGTCGTGGAAGAGCTTTTCTCTATGAGGTGGGGTTCATGGCCGATGACGCCGGGCTCGCCGGCAAGTGGAGAGACGCACTGGGGAAGATCCTCGGATGGATATTCAGCGTTCGATAAATTTTTTTTGCTATGGTTCTATAGTATTCTTGCTCAACAACTCTTCTCCCAATTCTTATCCTCAAAATTTTGATACGGTTGCTTAACTGAATCATTAATTTTCTCTAGGTTTATTAAAATTTAATTTTCTGGTTGGATTTAGAGAGATTAAATAGTCTAGTAATCCATGTTTGAGGTATGATTTTGGATTATAACCTTCATCTATTAATGTTAACAATGGGTATATGAAGATTGAGATGAATGGTTTTTTCTTGTGGATCTTTATTTTTTAATTAATTAATGCTAATTACTGGTTTATGAGTTTACATCATATAATAATAAGATTTTTATTCAAGTAAATATCATTATTACATTAATCTTGAGTGGGTAAAAAGTTTGATTGTCCATTCAAGAATAAATAGACAAATCTCCAAAAGAACGGTGGAAAGATATTGAGATATTGAGAACACATCACGATCATCATTTGAGTAAAGAGAGACTAAAATTAAATCTATGGGTAATTACATATCAGTACACCAGTCGAAACCTCATTCCAAAATCAGTCTCTCAAGTTTGAAATTTTTTTTCTCGGTCCCTCAAGTTTAAAAAATTAACGCTTAAGTCTAAATTATGTTAAATCTAATAGAAGTGTTTGTAAAAAGTCTAAAATGCTCTTGATATATAACTCTTGAGTAGGTTAATTATTTAATAGATATGAAATGACCATTTCACCCTCAAATAAATAACAATTTCAACTAATGAAATAATGGCATATTTGTCTTTCCATATAAACAAATAAATAAAAACTGATTCATTTATTTATCATTAAAAAATATTTAAAATGTAATTGAAAAGACAAAAATGCCCCAAAGTATCATTCTAATTTTTAGAAAATGCCATGAGACCCATCCTCTTGCACCTCTCAAGCCACAGCCTCTCTAAGGTCCTCGCCCCCGCCATAGCCGCGAGACCGGACTCCCGGAGCTCCGGCGAATTCGACAGGTCGATCTCGACAATTCATGGCTAGACCCAGCAACCCATTTCCGGAGAAGAAGCCAAAGCGCGATAACTCAAATCTGATTTTTTGACCACATTCGGTGACGAGATGGTGGGAGTAGGGTTGCAGAAGGAACTTGGAGGTTAAGTTGGGTCGAAGTGAGGATATCGAGAGGGAGAGGCCTGAAGCTTTGGCGATCGAGCGCAGCCCAATCGAAAATCGAATTTCCAGATTTTCGATTCTGTTCAACCCAATCGAAACTGTTTCCTTCGAAAAGTGACGCATGGACCGTCCTTCCGGTGAAAGTAACAGACGTCGGCGCTCCGGGAGAGGACGAACGCAGAGCTCCATCAAATCTCCTCGCCCCAAGCTCTCCTGGATTCACAACTCCAACGGCAAATCCGGACTGCAATTCCAGTTCCGACTATGCGAATTGCATGCAGATCTGTCCTTCGTACATGGTTCTCTACGCTTCTCCTCCCGCCAGCCCGCCGGAATCGCCGGGTTCGGTCACGGACTGTCGTCGCTGCCTCACCAGAGGCATGCCTAAAACCCAATCCCTCTCTCTCACGAAACCCAGAAACAGCTACAACGAGCAATCAATTTGATTTGGTTGTGATAAAAAATTGGGATTTTGAGGAAATGGGTTTTGGTCAAATGTGGATTTGGAGGAGTGGATAGGTGAGGTGTGAGAGAGGGAGGTTGAAGCAGAGCGTAGAAGCGAGAGGTGAGTGTAAGAGAGTTTGAGGAGGGAGGGCTAAAAGAGTCATTTCACATTTATATTTAATTATTATTATTTTAAATTGTATTGATTTAAAAAGACCACTATACCCTTTAACTGTAAAGTTATTTTATTATTCAAGTGAGGGTAAAAATGTCATTTCATGATTATCCCAATAATTGTATAAGATTGAAAATAATTATGCTCTAAGAACATTTTGGGTATTAAAATATTTTTTAACAGTTTTCGTCGAAAAACGGAGTTCAGTGTGAACTTTTGAAACTTGAGAAATCGAGAAAAAAAAAAACCAAACTTGGGTGACTGATTCTGAAATGAGGTTTCAGCGAGTGTACTGATCTGTAATTACCCCTTAAATCTAAACTCATGTCACGAAATAACAAATTAAACTGGGTGGAAGAAGTAAGAGAGAGAATCATAATTTTTGAAATTCGAATGAGTGGAAGAGGAGAAAGAATCCTGAGAGAGTGTTAAAGGGCATAGTTTGAAAATTTAAAACACATTTATAGATATTTTAGTCTTTTTAACATTAATTTTTAACGGAGTCTAACGGAAGTTAACAAAAAACAGAAAGTGAAACAAATTGTCAAATTAGGGGGTGCCTCTGAAAAAAATAATTCCAAGGAGTAAGTGAGATTTAGCCTATTCTAATGAGTGCTTTCTGAAATTATCACTTAATTTTTTTATTTTTACATATAATTTTAATTTGAAGGGTCATTGTTCGCGTTCTCAATTCATTTTAATGTTGTCATTAATTGTTAGAAGAAATAAAAGTTAACAATATAGTTTCATATTAAATATATGGGGTAATTCCAAGTCAGTACCTCAAGTTTGCCTCATTTCGAAATTAGTACCCCAAGTTTAAAACTTTTTTTGTCGATACCCCAACAATTTTTAAGTTGCACTTAAAGTAACGGCTGTTAAATATAACAGAATTAGTTTGTAAAAAGTCTAAAATACCCCTACTATATAATTTTCAATCATATATAATTGTTGGGATAGTTATGAAACTACTCTTTTACCCCTAATTAAATGATATACCTAACTAATACATTGAGGGCAATATGGTCTTTGCAAGTAAACAAACAAAAGAAATTATATTTTAAACAACTTATGAAATACCAATTATATCCCTCTCTTTTAACCTACCTATACACACTCTCTAACCTAATGAATCAATCTACACCTGAATCTCAAGAGACTTC
>JAYMTP010003420.1:0-17051 GCA_036897365.1 Geranium brycei | reverse complement strand
GCCAGCGCGACACACCGTATCATTTCCCACATACCTCCATTTTCCAACTTCCCAGTTGACTTTTGTGAGCCTCTATTTGACTCTTGCTCTTTACCTCACACCGACAACACTCAAATTATACATCATTCACTCATTTTTCGCATCTTGTACTTGTAATGCTGAAATTTATATTTTACGTAGGCTACCAGTTTTTCCGAAACCCAGATGATATAATATATAAATTATTTTTTTATATAAATTTTATATTATAATATGTAATTTTTAAAAAAATTTAAATAGTACAGATGCGGGTCAGAATTAAATCTGGTGTACAGTGACCCAAAAAGCTCTAAAACCTGCTTATATTTTTTTTGGGTTTGGCCCCTTCGATCAGGGCAGGTGCTTAGAGTTCAAACTTTTTGACCATCCTCTGAATTAATTAGATTAAAAAATTATCATGGTAGAACATTTAGCTGATAAAAGATTTGGGGCCTAGGAAGATCTTCCCTGTTACACGTGAGAAACAAGCTTGTCTGGACGTGCAATAAAAAAATTACGTCGTAATAATATGGTTGGCTATCTATGTATTTATTAAATGCGTATACTGTGTATCTATGACATTTAATTAGTGTTATATGCAAGTGCATTGAATATTTAGCTGTATTAAAGATCAACGGAGAATCTCGTATAATATATATATTAGTTATCGTTTAAATGACTAAATAAGTTTGCTATTATTATAATTTATAAATTATAATCGTCTTGTTTATATTTAATTCGTGACACAGATATATACGTATTAACTCGTTGTACAAAAATTAACAAAAAATGGGTTTTATTTAGTTTAATAGATACTCTAGGATTCTCTTCTAATTACCAATTAGTCAGTGAGGGTCACACCTTAATTTGAATTGAAAACTTGCTCAAATGATTGTTTATTTAAAGCAGCTGCTATAAATGTTCATTTGGGCTTGCATGATTAATGACTAAATGAATTTACGAGTAGTTTAGTTTGAGTTGTTGTATTGTATTGGTCTTGCTATATTTTTAATGTACATGTGATACACTTTGATTTTGTATTGGGTACACACTGATAAAGTCAGCTGATTTCTAAACCATAGACAAATGTTTTTTTTTAAAATAACCATTATCACGGGGCGAATTATAGTTTCTGAATGCATCTTCTTCTTTTTTCATTTCTTGTCAGAAGTCCAATCAAACTAAAAGTTCAAGCTGGTAGGTGGAGACCCAAATTATTATATAAGCTGGTGAAGAGATCCACATCTTTCAGATATGAGATTTCACTACCCTCGCTCACGTGCAATGTGGGTAAGAATGCACGTGAAAACAAACGAGCGGGGGGCGGTACAGAATGGACACCCTCCGATCCATCAAAACAGATGACGTGATCCATGGGCTTTTTAGACCCGATGGCGTGATGGAGGTCATGTTCAAGATAACACCAAGTTCTGATATTATGTCAGCCCAACCCACCTAAAAGCTCAAGCTGATAGGTGGAGGCTCAGATTGTTATATAAGCTGGTGAATAAATTCACATCTCTTAGATATGTGATTCTGACACCCCCACTCACGAGCAAGCCAGTTTGAAATCTACGTGGAAACAGGTGAGCGGGAGAAGGTACGATTGAACGCACTCCGATCTGAAACAGATGGCACATCACACGAACTAAGCTCTAATACCATGACAGAAGCCCAACCAACCTAAAAGCTAAGCTGATAGGTGGACGCTTAGATTATTATATAAGCTGGTGAATAGATTCACATCCCTTAGATGTGGGATTCTGACATTTCTCTTCTATGACTTATTCAACTTAGGTCTCCAATTTACATAAGGTTGAGTCTTGAGCTGCATCAATCTTAATTACTCTTAAAAAGTATAAATTTAATGTTATCTTGATTCATCGTAATATAACCGAGGTTAAATTTTGATACACAACTTGTTGATAGAAAAAAACTCCATACCCTTTTTGTTTAATTCCCTTATACGAAGGTTGGTTTAGGAAATTCTTGCATAATTGAGAAAGTCAAATATGAGACTGTGTGTATGTCCATTGAAATGGATGGAAATGTGTAAACTATTCCTTTTAATAGAATTCTCGTTTGTATTACCCTGCTGACTTAGTTAACATATTTGTGTGGCCTTAATTTATTTTAATTCCCAAAGTCAAATTCAACATACTCAACATTTTAATCTTGAAGTTTGTTTAATTACAACCAGTTACTAATGAGAATAATACAGTGTTCACGTATGAAAAATAGGAAAAGAACATTTTCCTACTCTTTAACTGTACCAATTTTTCATTTTCATATTTCAACTATTTTTTCCTTTTTTTGGACCTTAAGTATATTTTTGGGACAACCAACTCTTAAATACCAAAAATACTTAAACTATCTATGAGATTGAATTGGTTTAAGAAACCAGAATTAAACCAGTTTAATTTGGTTTAAAAAATCAAAATTGAACCAGTTCAATTTTAAAATCAAGAAATTATCCAACGATGAAATTGAGATCTGAACCACCTCTCCAAGTAATCTTGGTGGCCTCATGAGAGTCGTGAGGAAGGAAACAACCAGGTGAAATACAAGTACAAAGGATAGCTCAGTTCACCGACGATAATGACAAATTGGAACTCACTTGCCAGAAAAAATGGAGCTCACTTGCCTAAAAAAATGGAAGAGGTAAGTTCAATTTTTTTCATATTAATCAAATTCTGATTTGCTCTTTTTGCTGAACCGGACTAAACAGAGGCTATTAAAATTAAACCGATTCAATTTCAGAGGTAGTATAAGTATTTTAGGTGTAGACTGTCCCAAATAATAGCTAAGGTACTGAAAAAGAAAAAAAATGTTAGAATATAAAAGTGAAAAATTGGTATAGTTAGGTATAAAAAATATCATTTTCCCATGAGAAATCATTGAAAGTGTAATTGCACACCAACTAAATATAAAAAGTGATTAAAACCGAAAAGGAAGAAATGAAGTTCATTTTATTTTAATTATTTTAAAATTGTTAAATACAAATTAAATTTTTTTCAAATTCATGCACTAAGTTTTCAATTAATCATTTGAAACACGCCCAATTCAGGTCAGCCTCAGGCCCTCTTAAATATGATCTTGAAAAACGATGAGTTAATGAAACAACAAAATATTCAGAATATTGAAATTTTGTAAAACAATTTTTTGTTTAATTTTAGACTTCCACAAATACGAACAGGGTCTTAAAATTATTTTAAAAACAATTAGTCCTACCCACCAAACTAATAACTACAAAATTAAATAATTTATGGTGAGTGCAGACATTGATTAAGGAGTTTGATCATCTACATTATTGTTTCAAATTGATCGAATCACCGATTTTTGACGAGACTTGTAATTAGGACATATCTTCATCATCATTTACAAGTCCCCACTTAAGATTCCTTACGCCCAATCATTTTCATATGGATGTGATTTATTTTTGGTTTGTACTTGGATTATATATATGAGTATTTTTGGTTAATATTGACCGTACATTGGTGGAGAAAAAAAAAGAAGACGCAAGAGAAAAGGTATATAGATAACGGCTTATATATTCTACAGTGATACTTGACATGAAAAATTATATTTTATATTGTTGGATAAAATAAGATTAACAATCTGTATCTTTTACCAGCTTGAGTGTGACCACTGCTCGATCCTTGGCTTCAGACCAAGGTTCGAGACTCAGCACGATATTTGAGTGAGGTGAATTTTTAAGTGTAGTTAGGGAATACGATGTAATATTCGAACAAAAATTTGTATATTTTAATTACCACAATTTGCATATCTTAACTTTTATTTTATTATATTTTTCATTAAAATAGGCAGAAAATAAAATAAAAATTCGTCAAAAAGCCGCATGAGAAGTGCACGACATTAGGGGTGATCAAATTAAACCGAGGACCGGAAAATCGATCAAAAGTGGACCGGACAAAGCCAAAACTGGTGCGAGTTGAGACGGTTTTGATTTTTATTTTTTGAAACCAAATTGGTCCGATTCGATTCTCGATTTTCATTTTCAAAAACTGTGGTTAACCGGTTAAACTCGTCCACATCCCTAATCGCTTGCTTACACAGTAATGGAGGTCACTTCTCATTATTTGATTTGTTTTTAATTATTTGTATTCGAGATCGTCTGAGTCGTGACCCATCACAATTAGGGACTTCTCACAATCTCCTCTCCTCCTCTTGCTCTTCCTCGCTCCTCTCCCCGGCGACTAAGCTGTAGGTCTGACAATTTTATAATTTTTTGGTCCAGATCTGATGATTTTGGGGTAATTTTTTGTTCATCAATGATTGAGGATGTGGTGGTTTCGGAAGATGTGGTGGATGCGGTGGAGGAGGAGGCATCAGCGAGGATTGGGTGGTGGATGCGGTGGAGGAGGAGGCATCATCGAGGATGCGGTGGAGGAGGAGGCATCGAGGATCTGGCCGTGAATTCGGTGTCGACGAAACAAAATCGGAAATTTGAGGTTGGAGAGGGCATTGATGATGGAGGGCTTCATCTATTTGGCTTCAACTTTGAGGCCCAAATATTTTATTATTTTGAGGCTTAAATTTAATTGAAAACCGATTTCGGTTAAACTGAAAAATTGGTCACATTTTTTGGTTAACTAGTAGTTCGGTTTAAATTAAATTTCGGTCGGTTTCGATTCCGTATTTTCAATATTGAACCCTATCGTTCGGTTTTCGGCTCAAATCACCGGTTTCGGTTAATCGAGTTTGATCACTCCTACATCACATCTCTTCTTTGATATGACAAAATACCCCTCTATAATAAAATAAGAAATTTTGACGTTGGGCAAGCGCCTTCTTCGATAAGGTCCGGTGACACTATTTTCTTATATGGCAGTTCATTAATTTGTTGTCGTCGTCTTTGGAGGAGTTTCGATTGGCGAATTGCGACTATATTTGGCTTCATAAGATTAGTCGAGGATTTGAATTCCAGATCATTTGACAACATTTTGATTTCCCGTGGTTTGTAGACAACAATTTAGTGAGGCGTAACGTTATCAACACGAGTTCGCAAGGTATGAATTTGTTTCCTCCACCGTGATTTGTTTTAGGGATGATTACAGATCAATATACCCAACATACACGTTTTCATGTTCACTACCCCAACTTAATTTTTTTTAAAGATAAACTTTTTTTTCCGTTACACCTAAGTAACTTTCATTAAATGTAACAAAATTAGTGTGTAAAAAGTTCAAAATGCCCTCAATGTCTTATTTTCAAATGATACAATTATTTGATAAATATGAAATGACCATTTTACCTTCCATTGACCAAAATTATAAATAAATAAATTAAAAATAAATGGTGAATTGACCTTTTTACCCTCCAATTTGAGCTTTCTAGTATGAATCTCGCTCCTCTCTTTCCTTTACCGATTCATTTTTCAAGATTTAGTATTTGGAGTTTTGAACTGGTTTGTTTGGGAATTGGAAGACATTTGGCGGTTATTCTAGGTTGAATATTATTTATTTGGTTCTAATGACTGGGTGATGTTAAATTTAGGGAAATTGATGAAAATGAATAGGGGAATATGTTTTTCACTTTTGATTCTTTTATCTAGATTTCAAATTATGCTATGTGTATAGATTTTGTTGGGGAAACGTGGATAAATTGTGGAAAATTTTAAGAAAATGAACAAGGAACTTGTCTTTGATTTTGATCATGTGACCTAGATTTTAGTACCCGGACAACAAAATGACAGTTAGAAATAGAAATTTTATCACTTAAAAGGCAAGTGATGTAAACCATGAATTTTGTTTTAGTGAAAGATGAAAAATTGTAATTTCAATGTTAGAATTAAAATTGATTGATTCAACTTTACATGCAGTTTTTGAAACATTAATGCATAGCAGCACCCTCTTGTAATGCTAATAAGAATAAATAAAGATAATGTCATGCTTGTGTTGTGTTTGATTTAAAGACCAGTTTGTAAATTGGGTCACAAAAATCTAGTAGTAATTTTGGTGTAAGAAGAAAAAGAAGAAAGTCGTTTTCGGAGAAGATCGAAATGGATGGAGCAACAATAATTATAAAGCTTTGTTTTGAATAGGTGAAAGTAATAGCTTTTCGACCACCTTTCTTCATCATTAATCATCCTTCCGTCAAATCACCTCTCTCTCTTTCGCCTCACTGTGTTTAATTTCCTTCCTCCACGTGTCGCACCATCATATTTTATGTGTCCAATTTCTCTATATTTTTTATCATCCAAAATGGGACGAGTTCACGCAGATTTGACGATCCTATTCCGTCCCGTTTCTAAAACGAGAAAGAGTTTACGCATTTTAAATTTTTTACAAACCAATTATATTAATTTAACAAAATTTATTTTAAATGTCACATATAAATTAATATTTGGAATATTTGTAAAAAAATTTAAAGTTGGAGTACTGTATAGTTGACTAAAATGATATGTCATTGTTTAAAACTCTTATAGAGTTAAGATATAAGGAAAGAGACGAGCAGAAGAGTGTGTCCATCAATTATTAATTCCAAGAGAAATTGAACTAAAGGCATGTAATTACGTAAGGAGGTTGATTCTATTTCTCTTTAAATTGATGGTCACACTTACTCATTCTCGTATTCTTTTCCTTGCTTTTATCTCTCTGACGGCGTGGGAACACATCAAGCACGTTAAGTGTTTGAAGACGTCGTAAACTACACCAATGTCAAGATACAAGACCATCGACAATAATTTTGAAGAATGGACACTCACACTTGATACTCATTTTCTGATATTTGTGAAGATATCAATAGGAGAATACCCACGAGGTCTTATCAGATATTTGAGACGGAAATCCTACGTATTTTGATCATTTATGGAGTAAGGATAAATAATGTACTTTTTAAAAGAACAATCGGTGGTGATTATTGGAGAAAAGCGTGAGTGCACCACCCGACCTCGCGCAAGCACACAACTGACAATTAATAAAACCGATAAATATTCGAGTCAATTTTTACAGGGACTAAAATGAGGTTTAATATCTAGCTAATTCGTGTTCTCTTTTTGGTAAAATGTAAATAAATAAATACTCAAAAAATAAAGAAACTAAATAACAATTAAATACACTAAACTAAGCTTAAGTAAAGGGGGAAGAAATCAAGGAAAGTAGGGTAATCACGGGTGCTAAACTCTCGACTATACTACCAACCTACGAGATACAATTCACTTAATCATGCATTTAATTAATTGACATATGTTTTAAAATGCCAAATCTGTCTCTCGGCATTGGAATTGGCCTAGTCTCGGGATCAGATTCGACTCGAGACCGCAAAGGGTCTGAAAATCTAAGGCCAAGGATTTTCTATGGGTGTCGAACTGCGAGCTCTCACCCTCTAAACTGTCTAGGTCAATTAATACTCCTCCCTCTCGGAATCAGTATAGCAACCAAAATTACTTATCCTAGATGATCAATCCAAAATAAATACATTCATAACAAGATAGAATAAATCAATTAATGCACAATTTCATGAAATGTCTCATTAATTAAACATATAAAGCCATAAAAATCTAGCACCCATGGTTATGAAGGTTTAACCCATAACCATGAGACTCTCAAATTTCAAAATAACATGGAAAAAGTTCATAGAATTGCAAGATAAAGTCAAGAAACACAAAATCCTAGACCAAAAATGGCCAAATCCCATAAATATGGATTTCAATGTCTTCACTCCTTAACTCCCTAGAATACTTAATGGTGTAATGGAGGTGGAGGAGCTCCTAAAACCTTCAATGAAGATTGAAAGTAAGAAGAAAGGTGTTTTGGAGATGGTAGGTGAAAGATAGATCAAGAAGGGGGACTAGGGTTGATTAAAAGGCTAAAAAATGTGGTGTTACTTACCCTGCTCTGGACCGGGACATGTCCCATATTACGCTTCTGGAATGTGATCCGGACCCTGATCAAGTCCGGAGCACTTCCCATATCTCTTCTTTGTTTCGTCGGCCAAACTTCCGACTCTTCCACATGCCTCTACAAGTTGAATTTGAATAAACTTTATTCTGCAAAGTTGTATCTCTTTCAGCGCAAGTTTCATATGATTTGATACTCGGATGAATTAGTTATGGCCCTCGCAAGTCGGTTGTTCTGCAATTGTGCAGATTTTCCGATTTGGTGTTGTTTTTAATTGCATTTTTGAGATTCTTTCTATTAGAGTTAGAAAGAAATTTCTTCTAAAGATTTGTAGAGCATCTGGTTATCTTCAATTTGATATAACTATAGATCAAATCGAATTTTATATGAGAAAGTTGTGCTCTCTGAAAAATCAGTTACCCATTTAGCCTTTATTTGCTCCAAACCTATAAAATATCAAATAACACACCAAAATTAAAATAAAGAGAAAATAAACACAAACTAACTACTTGGGATGAAAAAAATACATTTAAAAGTGTGTAAAGATGAATAAAAATATATATACAAAATGGGCACACATCAGTTATACAAGATAAATATATCTAATATAAGAATGATAAAATTGAGTTAATGTGCGTTTGTATAGATTTTCTTGTTGTCATCATCTTCCTCTTTGTTGTTTGGTCCTTCTTCATTGACGGTTTATTCATACTCTTCCACAGGATACTCAAGGGGAGGACAATATTGATGATTTGAGTCTTTAGATAGACAATCCTTCTTACATCATGAACATCATAAGAGTGATCATTCTCTAAATTTTCAGGAAAGTCAAACTATTTATCATAACTTACAACAAATTTTGTTAATAGAGGATATGCACTTGTGAGATATTCAGTGATTTTCTATTTTATATGTTTAAGGAGGCCAAATCTTTAGACCTTGCTACTGTTTTCTCTATGGTGGATAAGATATTGAAATTTTATTTTATTTGCTTCCGCATATTATTTCTCTATTCTTGTTAAGAATTATAGGATTTTATTTTGTTCGTTCTATTTGGTGAGTATCGTTTCAGCTCCTCGACTTGTTTGTTTATATGGAGTTATTTGGAATTTTGTTTTTGATTTGGTTCTATTTTGCTCCTCTTTTTCAATCCAAAAATTTAAACAACTATGTTATTTACTTTTCTTTAGTAGCTCTATTAAGCTAAATTTGTTTGGCCATCGTGGATTTAACCTAAACTTTTGGTTATCACTTAAAAGGTTGAGTGTGCTTGCGTGATATCGAGCATCCGTGAGTATACCCTGCACAAGTCCAATATTGAGAGATGTGACCATAAATAAAGATGAGAAACAGGAGCGGATCTAGAAAATTTTTTAAGGGGGGGCGAAATTTCATACTAAATTTTTTTTGACGATTTTTACAACCAATCTTAAACTACCCATCCCATCCAAGGTGCCTAACTCTCCTCAAACGGGAATGAGTTCGAATTTAAATTTTATAATAATAAAATAAAAACTAAATGCACATAACGAAAACTAATTCGAGTTTGATTATTTATTTTTTAGTTGAGTTCGAATTTAATTTCCATGTACATAGAAATACAAAAAAAGTTGGTTGGCGAGCATTAAAATCCTGATAAATTGGGCTCGAGCTTTTTATCAAACGACACAACATTGCGTCAAACTCGACTCGTGATAGATTAAAACTAGCACATATAGAGTTTTTAGTATAGCAAGAGGTCAAGCAGCTCGTTAAAACCTCGACTTATTTATTCATAACGATAAATCATGTATAATGATTTACTATGACAAAAAATAAATATTATCTTTTTTTGAAAATTATAATTTGAATTGGAGAATGGTATTTTGAATTTTTAATAAAGTTTAGTTAGTTGTAGTATATTGAAAATCAAGTGCAATTAATGTGGTAAGGTGCAATTTCCTAAAACACCTAAACCCACTATTAAATTATTATATAAAAAGTTGTGCACAGGGAGTTGAACTCAAGAACTCATGATTTAAATATATATTGTCTACCAATAGGCTAAACAACCATTTGTAAAAAGTTGGAAAACGTTTATATATATTATGACTAAGGGGGGCAAATGCAGTTTTTGAACAAAAATTTCCATTCAAAATTTTCGAATTTCTGAGCCAAGGGGGCGGGCGGCTGCCCCTCCTTGCCCCCGATGGATCTGCCCCTGATGAGAAATAAAATATAAGTGCGCAATGATATTATTTTTTAAAATATTATCAATGACCAGTGGAATTAACTTGGCTATCAACTTAAATCTCGTACCTAAAAGGCTAAAACAATGGATCAATGACCAAATCCTTGCATTTGTTGGTTGAACTCCTTATCTACTTGGCTCTCAGCTTAACATAAAGTTAAATTCCTACGTTAGGGGATGAGATTACTAACAGCTTCTGACGCCCTAGAACATAAATCATTGGCCCAACCCACCTATGATTATTTATATAATAAATGGTTAATGTGGATAAATCCGTAAATAAGTTCTTCCTAGTCCCCGATCCGAAACCAATTTTGTACGATTTTATTTTAAACCAGTGTGGGGCACGATGCTTTTTGTAACAAATTTTTATATCGGTACAATTTGAGAAATTATTTTATACCGTAATTTTAAAGCAAACTTAAAAACGAATCATGAAAGATTATAATAATAATATTAAAATAAATTTAATATGTTACACTATAAACTTATTAGAACCATTCGTGTGAAATATGATTACTCGTATCAAGAATTAATTAAAAATAAAAAAGATGGCACTTTTGTGCACAAAACTATATCACTTTTTTACTTTCGTGCCTTAAATATTTGCACACTTTTGCTCAAATCACTCATACCAATAAATCCATGAATTTAATTTTATTAACGATAAAAGGGAACTGAAAAGTTTAAAAGATTTAAGACTAATTAGGTGAATAAAATTTATAAATTTTGGATAAATTGAGTATTAAATGATGAAATTAAATATAAAAAATCATGAATGAACGGGAAAACTATAATTTAAAAATAGGATAATTACATATCAGTATATCCGCCGAAACGTCTATCTAGAATCAATTACCCAAGTTTGAAAATCGTTGTCCTCTCCTAGTTCTAACGTTGCGGCCACACATCCGTCGCCTTCATCGGTGGGGCCAACGGAAGGATTGATAACCCAACTGGGAATGTTTACAGCGGGAGGGTTTGATGAAGAGATGAAAACAGAGAGACAGACGAGGGAATGTGTAAAGTGGAGGGTCAAATTTGTCATTTACTAAATTATTTTCAATTACTTTTTTTATATTTTTTTTACTTGAAAAGACTAACATGCCCTTGAAGCTTAAGTTCAACATGTTTTTAATAAGGGATAAAATGGTCATTTTATCATTGAGGGCATTTTAGAATTTTTACAAACCACATCAGTTAAATCTAACAAAATTGAACTGAAGTGTAACGTAATGAAACTTGAGGTACTGAAAAAAAAAGTTTCAAACTTGGGTGAGTGATCCTGGAATGAGGTTTCGGTGGGTGTGCTGATATGTAATTACTCCAAAAGTTAACTTGGATTCTATTAAATCTAACAGAAGTGTTCGAAAAAAATCTAAAATGTCCTCTGTACATAATTATTGATCAGGGTCATTATTTAATACATATAAAATGACCATTTTACCCTCAAATAAATAACAATTTAAACTAATGAATTAAGGGCATATTTGTCTTTTCATATAAAAACTTAAAAATAAAAACTTATTTATTCAATTTTAAAAAATAATCATTAAAATATTAAAAATTTTATTAAGACAAAAATGCCCCAACGTATCATTCTAATTTTTAAAAATGCCAGAGACCCATTCTCTCTTCTCCCTCTCTCACCTCTGTCAATCTCCATAACACAATACAAGAAGCTTCTAAAAAATTAATCAACTCAAATCTGAAATTTTACAGAAACAATAAATATTTAAGACCCTAGTGCTCCAAAAATTAATAAAAAATCTGAGATTCACATATTTGAATTTTGCATCTCAAAATTTTCCTAACAATTATCCTAATTTTTTAAACCATTTTAACGCCTCAAGAACTTGATGGAAACATAAACAGTGGCAACCCTTGTTGGCGGCGTTCTGCGATTCCAGCGAACCATCGACGAATCGGGCGAGCGCTTCTTCAGATCTGGTGACGGCGGAGGGCTCGTCGTTGACCGGAGGAGGGCTCGGCGGCGATGGAGCTCGGGTCGGGGGCTTTGTAGGTCTCGGTCTCTCGGATGTACTGGGTTTGGGAGCAGAGGTTGAGAGGCGAGACGAGAGGTTGAGTTGAGATGAGGGCAAATTGGTCATTTTATAGGATATTTTTAATTTTTAAATTATTTTATTTGTTAAATTGAAAAGAAAAATGTACCCTCAATCTTTCAGTTTAATTGATTTTCCAATTAGGGGTAAAATGGTCATTTCATAGTTTATCAAATTATTATACCATTTGGATTTATATATCAAGGGGCATTTATAAAATATGGATGTTAAATTTAATAGAATTTAACTTAAGTCTTAATATTTTAAACTTCAAACTTGGGTGATTGATCCTGTAATGAGATTTCGGCATGTATACTGATATGTAATTAGCCTTTTAAAAATCTATCATATTCTTTGACTAATGTTTATGTTAATCTTTTTAAACACTTTACTAAACTCAAAACGGTTCACTCATGAAAATATCTGCTACTATTTCATGGTTTTTTATTATTACTAGTGCGGGGCTCGCGCAATGCACGTGTTGTTCGTAACAAAATTTTATATCGGTGAAATTTGAGAAATTATTTTATGCTGCATTTTTAAAGCAAATTTAAAATTGAACCATAAAAGTTACCGAAACTCCCAAATCGAATTCCAGATAAAATCACACAAATAATGATTTAAAATCGTGAAAATAAACAAGCAAAACCCCCTTATCGAAACCACATAAGAATTAAACGGTAGAGAATCATCTGGATAAAGCAATCGTGGAAAGCGAGATAAATGAGACTTCGAGTCAATCGAAAATATAACTTAAACCATGTTCAATCCAGCACACATTAACTAAAATTGGGGAAGATTTCAGCATACCCAAACAAAAATGAGAAATCATTTGCCAAAGTATTTTCATGAAATTTGTTAATATTTTAAGTAAAAAGACGACAACGCCCTTAGCTAAATTTCAAATTTTAAAAATCATGTCATTGTGATAGATTTTGGTTATTTGTTCGATCAAACATGGCTCAAGTGTAGCGAAGCAGCAATTGCAATAGAAGCAACCGTTTCAGGTAGAGCATGAAATGCAATGGATGATTTTCTTCCTGGCTCTTGTCGCTCTATGTGTACATAAGTTATGCTTGGAATCCCTGATTGCTTCACAGAATAAAAAATAGGTTTGACTCCAACTACCATCAACTCAACCACATTTTAAGTAACTAAAGAATTGAATGTCTCAATACAGGTTTGTCATTAAACTGACCAGCATAACTATGATGTTATAGACATCAGTTGGACTAATGCTTGAGTGGGGTAAAGTGAAATTATCCCTAAAACTACAAATATTTTTCCAGCTGAACTTAAATCCTTCCATCTCGTTTCTACCTCTATCAATTTTGAATGCACAAAGATTATTTTAGAAGAGTTTATACCCAAAGAAGCAATAAGAGAATAAAGACACTGGGTAGTGGTGCAATGACTGTAAATAGGTACACTCAAAGCTTATTCATTACATATACATATACATAACATTGGAGCAAGAAATTCCGAACTTTATTCATATGCAGTACTTGCCGAGTGATCTTCTGCTGGGGACATTAATTTCAAGGGGACCTGATCCCACCCTTACGCGGGGGATCAGGTGACGGTCCTGATGGAGGAACGGGGACATTTTTCGGGTACATTCCGTACCTGAACCCGCCTTCAATTTTTGTGTACTCGGACGGCTCAATGGGAGGAAGAGGAACATGACCTTCATCACCTATCTTATATCTGCTACCACTTGTGGAGGTAAATGCAAGAGCCACCAAAAGCCACACAATTAGTTTCTCACCAGCTCTTGCCATTTTTTTTCGTGATGTGTATCGTTGATGTGGCTCTGCTATATATACACTAAAATCGCTAGCGTCTTCAAGTTTAAAACAGATCAAGAACCAATCCAATATGGATTCTCTTGTATTGTAATAGGGGGTGTTTGGTTTTTGTTATCTCTACCCTGTGGCCTTATTTGTTGCTAAAATTTTCACTGTTCCTTCTTTTTTAAGCAATAACATTTTCTTGGGTGATGAAAAGAAGAAGCAATCCAAAGTTCTTGATTTTTGGCCTACCTAATAATCCGATATCTCATTAATATTTATCATGTTTTCATATCTGTGGACATTATAATAATGGTAAAATATATTATATAGGTGCCCTATTAATTAAGAAAACAAATTATAGTTTTGTGAAAAAATTATAGTTTTGTGAATTGTTATAAAAGGGTTGGGTTGGGTCGTGTCGTGATGGTTAATTCGCAAGAAAGTTACTATATGTGAGCTCTTCTTGTATATACTACGAAACTCTTTAGGATTGTTTTTCAAAATAAAGTATACCGATTAGGAAGATAGATTTTTGTGTCGCACATCAACAATAATTAGTCTGTAAATTACTTATTAATTAAAATTTGAGTCACTTTACTATTATAAACAAGGTTTTAAAAACCGTTAGACACTAGTTGGTCAGAGAAGGTGTTCTAAGGACTAGTAAGAGTTAATTAGTGTAGAGCTTAAGGCCCATCTATGGGCCTAATGACTTAAGCCCATTAGGGATGGAAATGAACAAAAAGGCAGCAGCAAGTGCAACTATTTTGCGTGGTCATTTTGTGAGATAGCAGCCACGGGAACAAAAGAGAGGCTCAAGGAGCTGCTGGCATTTGTGCGGTGCTACTGTCCAAGCAAGGAAGAAAAGAGAAGGTTCATTCTCTTTAGAGCATCAAGTGGAAGAGATAGCAAGGTATTGCCATCTAGCCTGAGGTATTGCTCTAGGTTTTGTTTTGGGTATGAGCTCTTGGGTATTTGGGTAGATAACTCATTTGTACAGATTTGCGGTGAAACAAATTTTGAGTGAGCGGCGAAATCTTGAGAGAGAGTGAACTTGAGCAAAAAAGTTGATTTGGAGTTAATTGTAAATCTCTTAGTTGTGACAAGCTTGTGGGTTGTACAAGTTGTCAAGTTCTCGCTCTAGTGAATTTCCCGCGCTCCGTGGATGTGGGCTTTGCCGAACCACATTAAATCTCGTGTCTCTATCTTTGTTATTACTTGCCTAGTTTAGTATTGTTGATATTACTTGTTGATTCGGAGTTGGTCGTCTCTAAGGTGGTTAGCTTCCGCAAGGTTAACGGGGTTAAAGTTTCGATCTTTATATCTGTGATCAAATGGTGAATACTTGGGTTATCCCCAACAATTAGAGATTAATTAAAAAATAAATTGGATTAAAAAATTATCATGAATTATAGAATATTAAACGGACACTAATTACAGAATTTTACAATATTTTTTTATGCAAATTGATATGAAAAGTTCAAATTGCTAGTATCATAATATTTCAATTATAAAATTGGGGAAAACTTCACTAAGTTACACCTAAAATACTCTGTTTTGCACAGAACTTACATATTTTTTTGGCTTAGATACCCAACACCGCTACTAATTTCGTCAACTTCCGTTAATTTTTTATTTATTTTTGAAAAAATATTTTGTAAAAAGACTAAAAAACCCTTCACAATAAAAGAATATTTTTAATTTGATTGAAAAGATAAAATTGCCGTCGGCTATTATTCTAATTTTCATAATACTGCTATTTACCCCTTCTGCCACCCCTCCCACCCTGCCCGTAAGGTGTTCAACGAAACTCCCCACCGAAGTGTCTTCCTCTGGAACTCCATCATTCGAGCCAATAGGCCTGATAATTTCACTTATGACTGTGTTATATTATATGTGCATGCTCTGAGAAGTTTTATTTAGATGGTTTAAGGCTTGTCCATGGAGATGGAGGATTGGTAGTTTCTGAGGTAGGATTGGATTCATTTTACCAGTAGTGCACTTGTAAAAAGCACATTCAAAACTAGGACTTTATGATGAAGCCATCAATGTTTTCTATGGGATTACAGAGATGAGAAAAAACGAGAAATGAGAAAAAAAGGAAGAATTAGAAAATCTCGAGACCTCAACGGTTTGATTTGAGCTTAGTCAAATTCTTTGCCTCGATAGCTTCAAAGATCTGAATCATTTCGGAACTAGTCTTCAGGTTTGTAAAGTCAAGAGATTTATAAATATCCCAACCTTGAATAGCACGATTCCAAATATTGCGCACTCTTGGGAATTTGAGAACCTTAGACGGGCACGAACGAGAAGAAAAAATCGGCAAAATCAGCTCTTTGATGAGGATATCACCTGAGGGTCCCGGAAGATCCATGATGACATGAGGAGAGTTGGGGGTCCTTTTACAATGGCGGCTACACATGGAACGGGGTTCCATTGTCTACGCCTTCTTTTTCTTTTTGAACTTTTCGAAAAGCACCACCAATGGTTTATTTAAATCCTCAGAGTCAACCGAGTCTTTAACATAAACCGATCCAATAGGAGGAATAGAGCAAGGTATAGAGTAATGATTTCTAATATGTATGCTTGTAATGGGAGATGGGATATGGCAATGAACATCAGAGATGATATAATAGACAGAAAGCAGCAAAATTTGCCTAGACTTAGCTGGATTGGAGGTGGCCACAATCATGGATATGGATAATATATAAATCTTCAAAATATCAGATCATAGAACTTTTCTTTAGGAAGACATAATTAGGTGGTAGAAGACTTAAGTTTTCTAATTACACAATATATACATTGCAGAACCTGCAAATGTAGTTGAGGAAATTGTTCTCAAACCCCAAATTGTGGTAGTATCTCATATATAAATATGCTTGTCCAGCTGCTTTTGTTAAACGTAGAAAATGACAAGCAGTGGTTACATCCCTTGTGGTTGGTAATTAACTTCATGCTTCTGATTGTCATTGTTTCTTTTCATGTTTAACCCTATCCACATCATTTTTGAAATTTCTGGTTAGTCACAGGAGCAAGATGTCTCACGCGATGTTGTGACTTTATGTTCGACAACTTGCTCAATCAC
>JAYMTP010003419.1:0-17052 GCA_036897365.1 Geranium brycei | reverse complement strand
GGTGTGGAAGGGAGACTGTTAGTATTCACACTTGAATCAAGATCCCATATTAGAAGTGTATATACATTAGACTCAAGACACGCCAGACTAGTCTTTTGGATTAAGAGTGAGCTTTAATATGTATATGAACATCCTCCTCGGGTGCTCCCCTTTGGTAAAAGCTCAGGTTATTCTCTAATAAGATTATAGGAGGAGACTTGGTGTTGACCAGTAATGTCTAAACAACTCTCAGGCAGTCTGATTCACTGATGACCCGAGACTTCGAATTGATTCGAACCCAACCGAGAACTGTATAAATACCCTAAGCCTCGACCAAAGCAGGATCAATAATTCAAAAAAAGAGATATTTTAAACCTCCGGAAGCATTTAGAGTGGATAAAAGAACCTATTTTCTCTAATTATTTCAAAATTTTAAATACATGTTATTTGAAACGATCGTACTAACGGTAAGTTTCAATATTTCTACCATGTATTTTTATTCGTGTGATGTGATATATTAAAAAATGAATTTTCCTTGGAAAGCGGTTTCTTGGCTTAAATGCAATTACTAGGAGAACGAGGGGGTATTTTGGGAAGAAAAAGATTGGAAACGTGGCACAATGAAGGAGGAGTATGGGGACGACAGGTCGTAGCTTCGCGGTAAGGCATGAAGGGAGCCACGTGGGAGAAAATAACAGTACCAAATAAAATAGTATAAAAATACAACAAAAAAAAAATAATTAATTAATAAATTGGGAATAAAGTGAAAGTCCCAAACAGTCCGACAATAGCTGACGTAAGCTGATCCACTCCTCATCCTGCTCCCGACAAAGCTTAATTAGTAACCTTGATAATTTTCCTTAATCACTTATGTTTTAACATTTTTTACTTGCAAGTCGTATTAAATATTGATTAAGAATAATGATAAATGGGCCAAAATTTGCACACTTCATATATGAACTATAATCACAGTTCTAAAAAATATTAGGCACTGATAAAACAAACTTGTTTAGGAATGGTCGAAAACTTGAATAGGCTGTCTCGTGTTGTATCCATATTTAAATACGTTATTGATGATTGTAAAATGTTATTAGTTGATTCCCGTTGTCTGGGTTATTTTTATAAACAATATGTGAATAGGGTTGCGCATTTCTAAGCGCATGTAGCTATATCTATAGCTGATTGGGAAGGCGGGATGGATTCTATACCTCCCGAGCTTCAAGTGTGGATTAATGTTGATATGGCTTAATAATATATGGTGTTATCCTGGTTTCAAAAAAATTACACGAGCTGATGATTTTTAGACGTTATTAACCTAGAATAGAGGATATTGTTACGTGTAAAGATTCGTGAAAATTAAAAATAACAACAAATCAAACTTTTGATTCGTCTCGAGTTGATAATGTGTTGGATAAATGTGAAAAGAAAAATATTGAGAAAAATAAAATTTTGATATTGCGTTAAAATTTAATTGAGATAATCTCACCTAGTTACAGTTGACTTGTCGCATTTCTCACCTAGCTACCATTGACTATAATTCTAGTCTGAGAGGTGTGCTGAAATTTTTTTCTTACTCCCCTACAATCCGTTAGTTTTTGAATGTTAAATGGCCAAAATAACCTGGGTTATGTTTCAAAATGATGCTACTAATTTGAAATATAACAAGAGATATTTTGGTAATTTTATATTGAAAACTAATAGATTTATTGTAGTGGAGTGAGAACAAAAATCTCAGCACACTTCTCAGATTTAAATTATAGTTAGTTGTAGTGAGGCGAGAAAGACAATAAGTCAATTGTAGTGAAGTATTATTACCATAGTTTAGTTTAACGTGAAATCTTAAATAGATTAATATGAAGATTCTGTATATCTAAAACATGGGTAATGATAGACATAAACTTTCATTTTGTACTTGACACTAAAGCAAAGAACAAAAAATCCATGGCTTTGGTTGGAAGATTTGTTGCAGGGTTTATAAATTAGTATTATTAAAAGTTGGTAAAGTAAAGATGCATGTAATTAGTGGGATGAATGTGATGTATGTGCATGCATCAAAACCCAACAAGAAGCTTCATTAGCTCATACTCTTCTCCGATCCCATAACATAACATCACGTCACATCACATGCAAGTAACAAGCGCATAATCATCTAATCATTAGTTTTGAGGTTTATGTCATTCAATCGTAGCTAAATAGCACTTATTTTATGTCATTTAGTCAGCCAGTACTATGGACTCGTTGATCTGTCAGTAAGTTAGGGTTTAGAGGTGAAATGTTTGGTACGGATATTTGGGGAACGAGATGACCCGTGGCTTGACGGTATGATACGCTCATCAAAGGAGTTGTCACGAGAAATACTGATAGAAAAATTTAGTCGACGTGCTATGATGTTATGTTTTTTCGACGATTTTGTCACGACAAAAATGAAGATTAAAATATGTGGTAAACTTGTGTTTCATGTTTCTTGAGTTTACTATATTATATTAAATTATTACTTTTTTAATTAGAAAATTTTTAGAATTAAATGTGTAATCTAAGCACAATTCACTATTCATTGTATATTTTTAATAAAGATTGATCTTCTGGACGGTGAACACAGTCGATATACTATTAATGAATCACGAAAGTTTGTTTACCTTTTTATTTATTACTTCAATTTCTCGAGTGTTTTCATTCTAGATCTTCCTTTTATAACACATTTAATTCATATTAAGTATAATTGTTCGAATTAAACCATTTGTAAATAATTTGAATTCAGATACTAATTCCAAAACCTATAATTTAAAAACACAAAAATAGGAGTGATAGGTTTTCGGTCCGGCGAGCTACCAAATCCATGGACGAATCGAAATGAATCGATCTAATCCAACACAATTAAATTAATTTAATATTTTAGAATCAATCATGAAGTTATTTAATATGCAAATTCATAAGAAAGGGTTGGAACCAAAATAGCACCAACCGGCAAAGAAATTTAAACCACAATTATGAACATACTGTAGACATTCCAAACTTAAATATATATTATTAGATTTTAATTGCCGGATCAAGTATGAATATTAATACTTAAAAAAATTGCTAAAAATTGTTAATATTTAAATGAAATCATTAATAAAGCTTTGGATTGTCACCATTACCAAGCAAGTTCCTCCTCCATCTTTTTTCCAAGTGCAAGCCTGTAAAATGGGTCCCTCTGAAACATCATAGCAATGCCCAATTGAATTGGTCAATTTAAATGCATAATTATTACATTTTTGCGTCCGTGCGTGCATTAATAATAATAATAATAATAATATTATTATTATTATTATTTCATAACTCAAGTACTTTTGTTTTATGTTTTAGATTCATGCAGGTTGTATATAGAAACCAGCTAGGATCCATGTATTTCAAATAATTGGACTTCAATTTTCTCCTTTTTAAAATTTTGCTTTAATTGATAATTATGGATATGAATGAGTTGGTGGATTTGATTTATATGAACTAATTGGTTCATGTCTCCAATCCAATATGTATATGACTTTTTCGTTATATGCCATTTCTTGGTAAAACATTTTTTGAACATATCATAATTTGGGTTTGGCTTAATTAATGTGACTAAAACTCAATAGAGAGGAAAGATTGTTGACTACACATGTGAATTTAAAAATCCGCCTCAAATAAATGCAATGTTAAAGAAATAATTACTATACACATTGAACCAAAGATTTTACAGGCTAATATTTTGGATATTGAGCTTCAGATTTTCTTGTGCATTTCTCCTTTGTGCGACCCTGTTTTCTCCTAACAGTTTCTTATATATTAATGATTTTCGTTTCGACTGAAAGTGTCATTCTAGTCCATAGATAACAAAAAATTTCGAATTTGATGAACACATGATATCCCTGATCTGATACAAGGAATAGACAGAGAGCATTGAATCCGCTCTAAACCAGCTTGAGTCATCCATACAAAGAGATCACTGAACTCCCTTTATTGCAACTTTTGTGACTCAACACAACAAATAAAACCCTTTCAAATCACACAAACAAATACTCAAATATGAGTCCTCTTCATTTTCTATCACCAATCAACATCTTCTTGATTTGTCTATAAAATTTGGTATACATTAACATCAACAAACAATAAAAATTTACAAACCTTTCTGTTCCAATACATGAGCAACTACTAAAGAGAGGGAAGAACCCAAAAATTGAAGAGGCAGGAAGTGAATGACAGAAACCAAGACAAGAAGGCCATTCCAGCTGATAATAGGTACCTTGAGCACATCTTTGCTGTGCAGAACCTTCCTGATTCAAGAAGTATGTCGGTGACACTGGCCGTTGAGCACGCTGCGCCTAGCGACAACAACGACAGTATCTACATATCGAAGCAAGAAAGATTTAGATCAGAAACCGTTCTACTCAGCACTTGGCATTGTAAGGAAGAGAGGAATTGGAGTTAGCGCTCACCCAATCGCCTAAGACGATGATGGACAGAACTCGGCGCTGGCATGGGAGATGCTTGATGAAGACTGAGTATATGTCTAGCAATGCCAGTGTCGCACTCCATGGAATCACCAGACCCATGAC
The DNA here is from genome assembly GCA_036897365.1 of Geranium brycei. Classification (NCBI taxonomy): domain Eukaryota; kingdom Viridiplantae; phylum Streptophyta; class Magnoliopsida; order Geraniales; family Geraniaceae; genus Geranium; species Geranium brycei. The sequence continues at coordinate 12,502 of JAYMTP010003419.1, read as the reverse complement.
TGTCACCAGGTAGCTGCAAGGTGAAAATAGAGACCCAAAAATGTCAATCTTGATCATGTCATTCAATAGTATTCTCTCATGATCAAGAATGCAAAATTTTCATCTTTGAGACACATTTGATCAACTTTGTTCATCAATTCAACAGATAGAAACACTCTCAGAAAGGGTTAGCAAAAAACCTCATACATATCTCGTCAAATTTGTTCATCAATTCCATAAAAAGAAACCCAGAAAGGGTTATTAAAGAACTGTTCATAAATTGCGATCACCAATTCTACCAAAACCCATAAAGGGTTTTATGTGATTCATCATTTCAGACCAATATCAGAACTAAACTGGGCTGAATCATGATTTTGTTTTCATAAACCCTTTGATACATATTTCATCAATTCAACAATCAGAACCCCAGAAAAGGCTATCAAATAGCTCCCAACAGATTCAAATAATCAATTCTACCAAAACCCATAAACAGGTTCATGTGATCCATCACTTGAGACTAACATGAGAACCAAACCCAAATACTGAATCATGATTCTGATTAAATAATTGAGACCCATTCTTCAAAAATCTAATCTTTGACACATATTTCATCAACTCAGCATTCAGAAACCCGAAAAAGGCTATCAAAAAGCTCTCAACAGATTCAATTCACCAATTCTACCAAAACCCATAAAAGGGTTCTTGTGATTCATCACTCTACACCAAAATCAGAACCAAACCCAAATACTAAAACTCAACTGAATCATAATTCTGATTAAATAAACCCTTTGACACCCACTCTCCAAAAAAATCTAATCTTCCAGATATATTTCACCAATTCAACGATCAGAAACCCAGAAAAGGCCATGAAAAAGCTCTCAACAGATTCAAATCACCAATCCTACCAATTCTTCACTTCAGGCCGAAATCAGAACCAAACCCAAAATACTGAAACTCAAATGAAACATAATTCTAATCAAATAAATCCTTTGAGACCCACCACTCTTCAAAACTCTCATCCTTGACCCATTTCATCAATTCAACAATCAGAAACCCAGAAAGGTCATCTAAAAGCCCTCAAAAAATTGCAATCATCAATTCTACCAAACCCAAATCAAAACTAAACCCAAATCCCAAATCCTGAATCCCAAAGCCCAATCAACCCATGATTCCGATTCTCACTGTAAAAAGAAACCCAAATCGAAGAACAGTACCAGAAAGCAGTGTAGGTGTAGAAATCGACATGGAAGCACATGAAGAGGAGAGAGGCGGTGGAGAAGGTGGCTTGCCCCAATCGCAGAGCCAAGCTCGCGCTCGTCCCCAACGCCCCAGCCTGTTGCTCCATCTCCTCCTCCTTCTCAGCAATCCCATCTCAAATTCTGGGTCATAGCCATGAAATCGAGAGAGACCCAGGTGAGATCGGTCGACGAACATAATGGGAAATTAAGAGAAAAGGATATGAGGTAAGGGACGGCCATAGAAACAAAACGGGTCTCGATCTTAGACTTAGACGGCTGATTATTGCATTATCATTGACTTTTCCCTAATTCTTTTTACTTTGCTCACAATCTACTACTAATAATCACTTTCCTTTTTTCTCTTCTTTTTCTCTTTGTAGTGTTGTTTTGTGTTCGATTCATGTGGCTCTCTTTGCGATTTGGGTCCTTGTCGGAGAGGAGACATCAGAATTCTTATTATGGTTGATTCTGTTCCTTTTATTGGTGGGGTATATGTCGGTGAAGTACTAACTTATGTCAGCATGAACGTTTAGGTCTAGGTATGTCGGTGAATTTAAAAAAATATTATTTTAAAATTGTGTTCAGAATTCTTATTAGGTTTAGGTTAATAGTGATCGATCTTTGAGGTAAAAGTTGTGGCCTTGAGTGTAAGAAGACTTCCAATATTCCTCTTTCTTATTCTCATGCAAGTCCCAAAATGGGCTCTTTGATCAAAGATTTATGTCTCATCCTTTATTTATTTCAAGAAATTTATTGATTCAATTCTAATTTTCTTTTTCAATTAGTTGGTAATCCATATTATTACTTTCAATGGGAACTTAACAATTTCAAACAATATCTGTTTCACTTTCAATGTTTAATCAACCAAATTTCAAAAATTTCATAGTTCCACTGATAAAATTTAATATTAATTAAATTTTTATATATGTTAATTACATTTACCACAAAATACACAGATTAACAAAATATGTTCATTGCATATTTACTTCAGAAATATAACATAACATTGGAAATCTTGACAATTAAATAAAAATGAAATGGCTCAGAATAGTTCATCAATATCTTTATAGTGTAGCTACAACCAAGTAGGTTCCCTCTGTAAACAGAGGCTTGGCTCCACTACACCTCATTATATGAACTGTATCATCATTGTAAAGAAAAATTCACAGAAACAACATTACAGTTAACAAAACCTGTAATTTAACAGCAAGTGAATTGGGGAAATAAAGACATTCAGAATGAGTAGGAGGATAATTATCATCATATGTATCAGATGACAATAAATCGATCATCACCATGTCTCTGCAACTCCAAAATCAAAGAATTAAATAAAAAATACTAAAGAATAAAGTGACGATTTTTAATGAAATTAAATGGATCGGTGATTTGGGGAAGAAATGGGTCTCTCAGACAAATGCCTCGTTTTGTCCTCATGTTTTCAAAAGAATGGATTCGGACTCGTCATCTGTGTTCATCATCACAGAGATCGATTCAAACCCCAAAATCAACATAAAAATATTGTTTTTAAAAAACAAAAGACGAACAACGATTGACCTAAGAAAACCCAGAAAACAAATTATGCGAAACGAAGAGCAGAGACACAATTTTGAAGTTTCTCTGAGAGGCTCCATGTTTGATTTATAGGAGAAAGGAGAGGTTTTTAGGGTTTCAGTTTCGGCGATGCGTGCGCGTACACAGGAATGACGTCGTTTTGGTTCCATTCATTAATTGATGCTCACGAACGACGCCGTATTTCCTTGTTTAAGTAAATAACTAGGCAGGCCTAGGATGTAAACCAGCCGAACCGAATTCTAATTTGACACGATAAAAAATATGTTAGGTCCGAGTTCAAACGAGATTATACGAGTAAACTCGAGTTTAACTGGATTTAATTTGCTTAGTTTTCAAGACAAAAATATCCTTTACAAGTTAGAAATTGATATTATATAAAAATATATTATAATTTATTAAGCATTAAACAAATCGGATCGAGATAGTTCGACTCATCTAATTTAATTATAAATTTTTATTAAATATCAATGAAAAGTATTATAATGAATTAAATATTAGACGAGCAGATTCACGAGCTTTTAGAAAATAAATTAATATTAATTTGACGATCTACCGTTGGAGTTCTAAGAATCTCAAATTAATTCAATTAATTCTCTATTAATTTCTAATTAAATCAATTGATTCTCTATTGATTTCCAATTAGTCGTTCTATCCACCACCTATAATATAAGGGAAGAGGCAAAGAACAGTTATAGGAATATAGATAAACCAGGTAGGTTTGATTGTTTCCATTACAATTTAAACACATGTTTTACACAACTTCAAGAAAGCACATTATTGACATGAAGTTTGTTCAAGAACACTACAAAACCAGACACAACGGAGAATGACAGATTATACATAACAACAGCTAGAGGAAATGGAGCACCAGAGACCAAACTGGGTAAACCAGCAAGAGGACGATCCCGACGGTATTGGTGATTCCATTGCTTCGCGTGAACGAGTTCCTGAATCCGCCTGACGCCCTGACGTGTTCTTGCAGCAGGTAGCAGCCGATGATGAGACATATCAGCACGCTGATCCAGCTCCCCCTCAGCGTGTGGGAGAAGAATCCCGGCGCCACAACCAGGAGAAGGATCAGCGATCCTGGCATTTCAAGCCAATCTGCAGAAACCAAATTACACATTTCAAGATCGGATTTCAATGATATTCACAGGTACGACCATTTCGGAGGAAAAGAGAACATTTCAAAATAAGTTAATGGAGAAAAAGCGTAAGTGTAATGATACCGTGTTAAAACTTGATCGAAACCAAACGGTTAGACTCTATCAGGTGGAGGATAGATGGTATATTAGTGATCGCTAAATCCACGTTTTTTATAATGTCGGACAATTCAGACGAGTATGTACCTGGGAAATGGCGCGGGAAGAAAAGCCTTAGTACCACTGCGATGAAAGCAATCCATGTTCCGATCTCCCCACTGAAGACAATCGAGTAAATCAAATATATACTGGAGTATACTGAACACAATCGAAAAACTAAAATGTGTGGAGTGTTAAAATGAATACCTTAAGATGTGGAATAGTAATTCAGGAAGACTGAAGTATATATATGGGACGAGAAGTCCTGTCAGCATGTTTGTTTTCCAGTTTGTCCGGTCCAAAATCAACAAATAACTACAGTAAGCAGGTAAAGAGGAAAAGATCAGTAACAGAACTTGTTACAATTGAGTACTCGAAGTAATTAATACATTTTCAACATGCAAATACATCACCGAAATATAAAAACATATGAGGTAAACGCACATAGAGTTGAAGACTGAAGCATTTCTAAAAAGCATTAGCATTTCTAGCCTGGAAAGGAACATACAGATTCACCCTACCCATCTAAGCAAATAGTAATTTTTACATAATCGTAGCTTTAGGCTTCTTCTGCGCTCCATTAAACAAATTAGTTTAATTGTTCTCTAATCATGCGCAGGATATGCATGACTGCTTGTTTAGCTGAACTGGCATTAAGCATTTCATTACAAAAAAATGTAAACCCATGATAATACTACTGTAAAAAAGCATGCAGTCGTATGATTATATCAACGTACAATACTCAGGAGAAACATATAGGGATTTGTATCTACTGAATCTATATCCAGCTTGAATAGTAAAAGAGCTTGAGGTTAAGCAACTAGCCATACAGATAATTTTGGTTTTGGCCTTTCCAGTTTCATTATATTCTCGTAAAATAACTTGCCAGAATGTAAATTTTTCTTTTCCTCTATTTTCATAAATCAAAATCAATCGTTTGACTCGAGTGTCATTTTCTTCCCACTGATGCCTCGGCACAAAACACTTTGGTTGACAAATCGGCATATTGACAATGACACCAAATCGCCAAATTATTAAAACATCTGCATCCCATGAACTGATGCATAGCAAAGTGTTAAAATTCTTCGAACGGAGCAAAGCTTTACCAACAATGAAGAAGCCCTCTAAGATTATAGAGAGATCAAAATAACTTGTCAGAAGATCTATTTTTCTCTGCCTCGTTTTCATGAATCATGATCAATCGTTTGTCTCAAGTGTCGATTTCTTTCCACTAGTGCCTTGGCACAGAACATATGTTGACAATGATACCAAATCGCCAAATTTTCTAGTTAGAGCAAAATATTACCAACAAGAAACATCTCCTATACATACATCACAGGGAAATCAAAAATATATTCTCACAACACAACTGAAACTTCATAGAAGTGGCATTTGTAAAATAACTTTGACAAACACACACATCAATTTCACATGTGCATTATGTATAACATATGGAACAAGCAAGTTAGGTCAAATGGGTAACAAGAAAATCACACATTTCACCAACCACATACAGAAATAAGCATAAAAAGCTAAGAATCAAGCATAATTTCCTGAACCAACCAACCAATCAAACAAACACTTCACACAATGACTCATCCAAACCCATAATAATAAATAAATAAACCCAAACAGGTCAAATTCACAAAGGAGCTAGAAAATTCCATAGAAGTGGCATTTGAAACATAACCTTTACAAACACACACTTCAATTTCACTTATCCATAAAATATATGGAACAAGCAAGTTAGGTCAAATGGGTAACAACAAAATCATTTCACCAATCACATACAGAAATATTATATATAAACAGAAGAATCAAGCATAATTGACTGAACCCTAACCAACCAATCAAATACTTCACACAGTGACTCATCCAAAACCATAATTAAAAACCCCAAACAGGTCAAATTCACAAAGGAGCTACAAAATTCCATAGAAGTGACATTTGAAATTGAAACATAACCTTTACAAACACACACTTAACTTTCACTCATCCATTAAATATAAGGAACAAGCAAGTTAGGCCAAATGGGCAGCAACAAAATCACACATTAATACAAGAAAAGCTAAGAATCAATAATAATTGACTATATCAACCAATCAAACACTTCCCAAAACGACTCATCCAAAACCACAATAAATAAAAACCTTGACAGGTCAAATTCATTCACAAAGGAGCAAGAAAATCCCATACATGGCGGCGAAGGAGGCGACCCATTTGAGGAAGGAGGTGCCGAATCCCAGACCGCCGAGCTTGGCGGCGTGGGAGGCGAGGTTCATGGCGGCGACCTTGAGGTCGGCGAAATCGGAGCCGATCGAACCGGCGGTGGCCGGACCGGTCCTCATCTTCAGATACTCCATCCTCGCCATTGTCGCTCTCTGCGGTGCTCTCAGATCTTAAATCGAAATGGGTGGATAGAAATAGAACGTAAAGAGACAAGGATTGGTCAATTATTGGGGTCTCAGAGTCTCAGTGTGCGCGAGACAAGGAACATGGTGTGTGATAATGAGTGTAGAGACAAAGCAAAGAGACGTTTCTGGTTCTGATGCTCTGTTTTTAATGGACGTTACAACAAAAGCGAAATTGGGTGGTTGGTGGGCCCAAAGTATGGGCTGTGAGAGTAGGCCTGGCCCATCTCAGTTGGAACTGTGTGTTTATTTTGAGTCTGATTTATTGACTTAAGAATCAGGTCTAAAAAGTTATTTTCAAATTAGTTAAGCAAATTTTATTTCATGAAATACAACTAAATTATAAAATATTTATATGAGCATATATTTAGATTCGAAAATATAAGCTGGAACTGATCTTATTTGTCTTTGTTAAATTGTGGTTATGATTTATGAAAATCAAATCCAAACTGCAATTCAATGAAAAATTAAAACCAACATAATTATATTTATGATTCTCGATTTATTATTCTAGTTCAATCTGATCGATTCGAATTTGATTCAAGATTAAACACTTTTAAATAAAGTTATCCAAACATATCCGAACTGATCAAATCGAACTGAATAAAATCGACTTGGTTCTTCGTAACTAAATTGAATAAAAAAATTCATCAGTTTGAATTTAATTCAGTTCGGTTGTTCATAAAAAACCGAACCAAATTCCGTCAACTTAATTATATTTTTATTTTTTTAAAATCAAATTAATTAGTTCGGTTCAAAACATGTCGGTCAAAATCTTTTATTCAAACAATTTTCACTTTCCAGGTGAAAATGAACTAGTAGGACATAATGATTGGACAGTGAAAAACTCCACTGAAACGACATATAATCATATCTCACGTGTGTTTGTATTTTGTCCAGTCAGCATTTAATCATCACAATTCAGACATTAGACAGCGATAAATTATTACAACAGACACATCCAACTCGCGCCTCCGATCCAGTGATGCAATTAGCGAACTAAAACAAAAATAACAATTTAGTCATTTTGCGAAAAATAAAATGGGATGATTTTGAAAATTTTAAAAGCCAAATTTACTGATATTTTAACCCTTCAGATAAGTTATAAGAAAAAATAATATTTTATTGTGCCTAACGAACCTTTAGTACTTAAACGTATGTTTTGGATAGTTTATTACACATAATCATGTTATTTTAAGTAAAATTTAGCCTAAAATATCATAAAATAAAAAATGTAAGTGTAATGAAGTGTGAAAAAATAATTAGTATAGCAAATTGTAAATCAATTATGATTAAACATAATTAAATGTCATTTTCCAAATTAAAATTTAAGAGTAGTGAGTACATCCAAACAAAACGAAATAACTTGTATGTAATATTCACAGTTCAATTCAATACAAGAATTCAAAAGATAAATGAACAACATCCTATTAATTATCTGTTAAATTTTTTATTTGATTACTCCTTTAAAAGTACTATTCACTCCACTAACGCTTAACATTTTTTCCAGAAAACCGAAAATTCTCTTCCTCCACCCTCTCCAAGTGATCTCCTCCCCTTGTCGTGGTCACGCTCCCCGACGACGCGACGGACGATCCCAACCCTCCCTTCTCCCCCCACCCGCCCTGCCTCACTCTCTCCAGCTCCTCTGCCACCTCCGCCATCCCAGGCCTGGCGTCCCTGTCGAACGCCAGGCACCTGAACGCCAGCTCCGCCACCTTATGAATCGACGACAGAGTCCACGCGTCGCGATCAGGCTCGAGAAAAGGGTCGATCATCTCATCCACCAGCCCCCTCCCGATCCTGTCGACCGCGAGGGCCGCCAGGTTGACCTCCCCGCGACCCCTCGCGAAGTCCACCGCCTTCATCCCCGTCACGATCTCTGCCAGCACTACCCCGAAGCTGTACACGTCGCTCTTGTCAGAGAGATGGAAGTTCTGATGATACTGGGGGTCCAGATACCCCGGCGTCCCCTGAGGGGCCGTGGAGATGTGGGAGTCGTCGGGCTCGAACATCCCGACCCTAGACAGCCCAAAATCGGCCACCTTCGACCCCCATTCTCGATCCAACAAAATGTTGCTCGACTTAATGTCTCTGTGGAAGATCGGCGGGTTGATCTCGCAATGCAGGTGCGCGATCGCGCGTGCAGTCTCTGCAGCGATCCTCAGCCTGATCCCCCACGACAGGCCCTCCCCGAGCTCCCTCTGCAGGTGCTCGGACAGAGTACCGTTCGCCATAAACTCGTAAACAAGAATCTGCTCTCCGTTCTCAATGCAGCATCCCAAAAGCCTAACAAGGTTGGGATGATCGACGGCCGATATCAGTTTGATCTCGTTCATGACCTGCTCTACGCTCTCGTTGTCCCTGCGCCTGATCTTCTTTATGGCGAGCCACTCGCTGCTGTGGAGCTTCCCCGCGTAGACTGTCCCGTAGGCGCCTGTCCCGAGCATATGCTTTTCTGAGAACCCGTTCGTCGCCCTCTCGATCTCCTTGTAGGGATAAAAGGGCACGCTCAAGTTTCCTGCAGCCTCGCTGATCAAGCGATTTGTGCTGATTCGGGTTTTTTGGGCTGTGGACTGTTTTCTCAGGAAGTGACATAGAAGCGCTACGCCAATAACCAGACAGGCTACGGCAAGAATTCCTAAGAACAAGGTTTTGTGTGATGAGACAGTCGTTATGATCCAAAAAACAGAGAAAAAAAGGTTTCGATCTTACCTCCTACGACAATGCCTAGTCTTGCAGGCCCTCCGCATTGTCCAGACATGTAATTTGAGGCATTGCAGTCCGTAACTTGTAAAAGAAAATTTGGATTCAAGAAGATGAGTAACAAATTGAAGAAGACGAAGCAACAACAAAGTTATGCAAAGTCAATTAAACCTGCAATGCCATATGTGTTTTCAATGTTCATGACAGAGTCAAAAACCCATATGCATCACTGGAAAGCTATTTCTTGTACAAAGTCAACTGAAGCAAAAATTAAGACTGCACTGCAATGCAAGCAAGTTCATAGCAAAGTCAAGCCTAAATGCTTCGTGACAGGCTAATCAGGCCACCTCTCTTCGGAATGCTTCATAAAGTCCAACCTAAATATGCATAATTGGAAAGCTATTTCTTGATCCCAAACTATATAATTATAGCTAATGTTTATATACATTATTGTATTCTTATCTTGACTGAGCACGAGAATCACTCATTTCAATAGAAGCCCATGTTCTAAAAATCACCAACTTGTCCCATTAATCTCTTATTAGTATCTGATTAATCTCCAAAAGACCCTCTTCGCCCAATCAAGGCTAGCGATTTTTATAACACTGTTCACAACACAAACCTGATGTTTCTTCATTTGTTTCAAATCACACTTTAAGATCATCAAAACCGTGGACAAGCAATTCAATGCACCCTTCTAGATCATCACGAGCCATCAAATCCAACAATTTACTAAGAACAACTTATCTTCGTAAGTTTTGTAAGTTTCAGTTAGTTCAAATCTCACAATCATAAAGAGGAGCTTAAGCAAATCAGAAAATACCTAACAACTCAAGAAGGTGAAAAAGAAACGATTTTTATGAGTAAAAAAGATAATGTTAACATGCCGGGCGAGTTAAGACTCACCTCTCCGGCAACCACCGCCGTCCCTGAACCCGTCTCCTCGAAACCCATCTCTGCATCGGCACCTGTACCCCCTCCCGCCGGGGAAAGACACATTGACACATTGTGCATTGTGATCGCACCCACTCGGACAGACCCCATTGACCCACCAGACCAGCTCCAGAGAATTGAACTCCAGATTCGAGCCGGAAGCGATTGCCGTGAACAAGAAACCACACCGTCTCTGCCTCACGTCATCCATGCTCATCACCAACGACCCGCTCTCATCCTCCTGCGAGAAACAACTTATGTTGCTGCTCCCGTGACTGCAATTCCTCAACCCGAGCCTGTCCTCTAGGAGGACGGAGTCTATGAAGCAGCCCGTTGGAGGGCCAATGCAGTTCTGGAGAAGGAAGCTGTTCCTCACCGAGGCGCCGTAGCTGGACCCGAAGAGAGGCTGGATCGCCTCCACTGAACGGTCACATTGCGCCGGGAGGTGCACGAACACGCTGGTCTCCGTCAAGTTCAAGACTCCGAACCCTCCGATCGAGACCTCTCCGGCGCCGGAGCAGTTCAGTTGAATCGGGCAGCCGCCGGAGAACCCGAATGGGTAGCTGACCCTCGCCGCCGATTTCCCTCTCCCGCACGAGCCATCACAAAAGGTCTCGTTCAGAGCTGTGGAGGAGCCGATCAGAATCGCGACCACGAGCAAGACGACGGTGATGAAAAGGCTCGAGCTTGATTCGCGGAGGATCATTCTGGGGAAGAAGACGAACTGGGTTGTGAGATTAACAGAAGAATCATTCAAATTAGCCGGTGCAATGCCAAAATTATACAGCAGATGGAGAATTGAAAATTTGGGGATTTTATTTTTCTAGGGTTTTTTATTAAAGACGGTCCCTTCAGTACCGGTGGGGAGGCTAATCTGAACTAACCCCAATAAATGCTCGTAAATGGACCTCAAATCAACCATTTCTAGTTGAGGAATTGAAATAAATCGAATTAATTGGTCTGGTGGAGTGTTTATTGGAGCCGAACCTTACCTCTGCAACTCTCCAATGGCGAAACCTGAACTCAACCTGCTTCAGTCACGATTTGATCAGATTTCGAAGAAAAACTGGGTTTTCTCGGGAAAATATTGGGACCCTTTCAAGTTCTCGAACCCAGAAAGCAGAGTTTTTGAGGATTTGAATCGATGAACCCAGAAAAAATAGAGCAGAAGCCAAATACAGAAGCTCCGTGACTTGTGGAAGGAGACGACTCCGTTTTACGGATATGCCCCTCGGACTTGATCTACTGATTTGAACTATTTAGAATAATGGTAGGGGTAATATTGTCATTTAGTTTCAATTTACCGCGTCAATGTCGACGCTGGCCGCTAATTGACTCTTCTGCGTATACTTATTAGGACATTAATTATATCCAAACATAAATTATAAGTTGAAAAGACGATACTACCCTCATTGACTTTTAATTATTGCCCGCAAAATCATGGATTAATTAAAGTGATGACCTCGTCCACCTAGTTTATGTTATTAATGACAGTCAACGGTACCTCTTATAATTGGACTAAAATTTAAAATTCAATGCTATTACATTTAAATTGTATTTTAGGAGTGAATGTTTCAAAATAAGAATAAGTTGTTGATTTTTCTTATTGTTGACATTTTAATAGGGGTGCCTAAAAGTAAAATGTCATAATTTTATGAAAATCGGTTTAAAATGAGAATTTAATCGATAAATCAAATAATAATTGAAAACGATATAAAATGAAAGAATTTCGTGAATTCGCTTCATAAAAAATTGAAATGAATCAAACTAAAAACCGACACATTCAAAATCAAAACTAAATTTCATCAGTCCAATTTCAATTTTATTTTTTGAATTAATCTCTTCGGTTCAAAATTGAACCGAATTGACTCAAAATCGTGTCGCGAACAATCCTACATTTCAATCATCAGTTTATTTATTTTTGAATAAGTTGAAATTATTTTCTTGCTGACTTGATAATTTAGGTAATTTCATATTGATGAGTGAGGGAGGTCCCAACATGATCTTTCGTTCCTTGATGATTGAGACCATATCCAAAAATACTATATGTGAAATTTGAGCTCAATTTATAAGGAATTAAATAAGTTTGAACTCGATTTACAATTAATTACTTAAATTTGTCCTTCAAAAAAAATTACTTAAATTTATAATTATAAAAAATATAAAGTTAAATGCGTTTGAAAACAAAAAAAATATAGATAACACACGTAAATAGAGGAGAGGTAAATACATGATATCACGAACATGTCTGATTCTTAGCTATTAACACTAGTTTTGAATTTTAAGAACAAGAACAAGAACTAAACTAAAAGTAAATGTTTATCTCTTATTTGGAATCAACATTGAATCGTGCATCACTGTG
>JAYMTP010003418.1:0-17053 GCA_036897365.1 Geranium brycei | reverse complement strand
CGGGTCGGGTGGGTTGTCGGGTGGGTCAGGTTACGGGTGTAATGTGGGCACCCCTATTGACTTGGGCCAGCTCATGTCCATGCATGACATAGACTCACCAATATTGTCCAAGTTTATATTATTTCATGAGAGAAATGTCCATAATCAATTTCATTCAGTCATGTTTCTTAATCATTACAATTATCATATGACAAAAAATACATTATTAATAATTACAATTTAGAGGATATGTACATACCTTTTTTTGTTCAAATAACATAGGAATATATTAGAATTTAAAGCAGCTGTAATTGATTTATTTTACAATATTGTATTGATGACAAAAGTGCCCAAAAATCTTGCTAATAAACAATATTAATCCAGATGCCAATAGAAAGAATATGAAAGCTGTTTACAGCTTCTATAATCACAATTATATATAATAATAACATAATAATAAAATATTTTTATTTATTTCCCATGATTGGTTCATGTGCTGGTTCTGCTCCGTCACGTAGCTCCAATCATTTTTTTACTAATACATTGAAAGAAAATGATTATGTGACTAATCACTAGGCTTAATTAAATAATTAATTAACATTCGCTAATATTTAAATCATATAGTATATAGTTATTAGCATTACGTATAGGCGAAGCCAACAGAAAACTGAAAGCCGCGTGCCCACAATTATTACAAGTACCGAACAATGTGATTAGTCTTAATTATGTGTTTTTCGATAAAGCCTAGGTTTGTAAATAATTATTATTTTTGATTCGGAATCACATGGAAAATATAATAAATATTCATTGGATCATATTTTCACATCTAAAGAATCATAACATGTAATAGCAGATTCAGTTTGATTCATTTAAAGATTTTATGGGATCACATTTTGGGCTTGAGATGAGTCCACTAATTAGGGCCTTAATGGGCCTGCCCAGGAGGATTGAGGATCATAGGCGGCCCAAGTTGTATGGCTTGAGTTTAGCCTTAATTGGCCCAACACTATTTTGTACGATCAAATTGTAAATGACTCGTATATAGTAACAAAACTATAGGTTATTTGGATTAATCAATAGGATTGACCCTAACTTATACATTTTTTTTAATGATACAAGTAGTTATTTATAGGGATGTTTATGGTTTCGAACTGAACCGAGTCTGTTTGAAATCGAACCGAACTGGTCCTTGCTGATTTCGAATTTGGGAAATCATACCTAGAACTAAAGATGCTTGATTGGTTGGCTGTAAATGTTCACGATAACGAGTGGTTTTTATTCTAACCGTACTAAACTGGTTGACTTTTAAAACTTATTTTGAGCTGATTTATGGGCCAAATTAGGTTTATAGAAATTATTTTTAAACTAATTATGCAATTGTATTTCATGCAATAATAAATTATAAACGATAGTTATAAGCGTACACTTGAAATAAAAAATTATACAATTCAATCGAAACTTTATGTTTTAAATTACCTTTTCGGTTCTTTACAGTTTAATTGTGAATCTTATTTGTAAGAATCATAACTGGAACTGCAATTGAATGGTTATGTAATTAAATTTATAACTGGTATGAACCAGGACTACTCAAAGTCGGTTAACTAGAGCATGAAGCCCAAACTAAAAATCAGACCGATCAATTAGATTTTTGATTTCATGAACTGAAACCAGACCAATATTTTATCAAACCCAAAAAATTAATTGACTGATTTTATTAACATGTCTTTTGAATAAGATTTTGCCTCAAAACAAGGCTAAGCCCAATTGCCTTTCTAGTTAAAACCGAATGATACTGTTAGCCAGTACACGTGGATGCCTTATGAACATAGATTTGTAAAGATCAATGATTGATGTGAAGTCACATTTTGTTTATTAAATCATTTTCAGTTTAGTCGATTAACCGAGATTTATATTAATTAGTAATGTCCATTGAGATTGATCTAATAAATTCTTGGGTATATGTAAAGCCTGTGGTTATAGACAACAATTTTATTCACCATAAAATAATTATTCCTAATTATTAACCGACACTCTTTAATAATATGGTAAGAAAGTTGGAAAGTAGAAATAAAATAGCAAGTAAAGTTATGGACGTGAATGCATTAACTATATAGTTAGCTCCATAAATCAACCAACTAATATAATCAAATGCTTTCAGGAAGTTTAGGTCAGAGGCTCTTTTCAACCATTTAAATATAGTATATGTACACATCCATATTTTTGTATTGGCCTAAACATTATCCTAGGCTTAGTCTATAAATGTTTAGTATTTAAACCCTCTTTTATTTAGCTTTACAAACTCATAACACATAATTATATACATCGTCAATTTCATATACTAATAATAATGACATCTCATAAAAATGTTTAAGACATATTGATGATAGATTTTATGAAATTATTGTTTAATATCATGGGTGATCACGGTCGGTTAACCACAATTACCCTAATATTTGAAAACCAATCTGCCTATGGCGGTCATTGCATAATGCAAACCATAACCGCATCCGCAGTTACAATAATTGGCAACTATAATCTGCTTGATTTTTTAGTTGTTTTGCGGTTTTCATCACACCAACTTGATCTAATGTGGACTATTTTTGGGACCATTTTGAATCCCAAATAAATCAAGCCTAAATGAATATGTTGTATAGTTTTCTAAGTAAAATAGTTAAAATGTTGAACACTTGATTTTTTAACTTTTTTGACCGGCCAAAAAATCATTAAGGGGTGATCAAAAATGGCTAAAAGTTTACAAATTTGGTCACAACCTAATGATGAAACGGTTTCGATTTTGCGATTAACCGGGGTTTCAACATTTCAAAACCTCAATCAGATCAAATTATACTAGTTTTCTTCAAATTAAAACCTCAGCCACACCAATTATTCACGATTTGGTCAGTTTTTAGGTCGATGAGATTCCTCGGTTATTTTTTAGAACCCCTACTTAATATAATACATTTAATTCATTTGATAATAATAATTTGTTTATTGAGTTCCTAAAAACAGCCATGCATGTTGTTCACGAGACAAAGAAATGTAAACCTAAAATACAAGAACAATACCACATTCAAACCCCTAAAAATGGTCCCCTATTTGCATTTAATTTATTGCAATAGGTTGGTGCTTCTTTTAGACCTTTCAACTCACCTTCCTCATAAATAAAAATGTTTTAAATATTAATAATAATAATAATTGTTATTATTATATACTAGGATTATATATATTTTTATTATTGTAGAGTTGAGTATCTTATCAAGTCATTTCTTTGACAATGGCACAACATCTTATTACATACATTTCCACGTGTGGTCATAAAGGACATTAAGGAGGTTCATTTTAGTTGAACTCATCTATTTATGACGATAGCGACCTTTTAATTATTTTAATTAATTGCCCAACGGCAACACTTCAACATAAGTACGCAATTCTAAATTTTAATAGCTATATATCCTTGAGCTAATTTTAATTTCCGAAGTTTTAATTAGCCATGGAATAGGTGTGACAAAAAAAATTAAAATTAAAACTAAATTAATCACACACTTATCGGCTCTTGTAATTGTTCTGAAGAGTACATCCCAACGATTGTGAGTTTGAACATTCAATTAAGAGGGATGGAGATGGTTTTATGGATATATAAGGAAATAATGTGATTTTTTATATAAAAAAGTATTTACTTTTATTTTAATTTTAAAAGAATAAAATGTTAGCATCTGTTGAATAACAATATTAACTATCTTTAAAATGAACTATAAACTGTTGTAGAGATTAAAATAATATAATAAAGATTTTATGGGTAGATAGCTATGATCTAATTTTTATAAAACCATATAGTATTTATTATTATTTTCAAAAAATGGTCATGTAATGTAGCATAATTTTATGTGTTAACTAACAATATTAAGTACTATCTATATATTGAACCATAAACTGTTGTGGAGATTAATAATGGCTTCCTAAAACTCTGTATATGGATCAAAACTACCTATAATTAAAATTCTGTATAAATACGCATGATAAAATTGGTACATGTACTAATATATTTAATTTAATGCAAGAGATAAATAAAATATCATAAACTGGCTATTTAATTCGCGTAATGAAAGAGGTAAATAAGTTCCTACTTACGTTGGCGTGTATTAATGTTACATTAACCAACATTCCTAGTATATATGAAAAAATTGTTGGAACCAAGTTATGGTTGGGTCCTATACATACAAAAATGTACCACAAATCGGTAACTAAAACGAGAGTAGATGCAAAAGTTGCATGGCTCTTTATGAACAATTACACATCAAGACACAAGACATATTGAGATTCTCCATTTCTTTGAACAACTTGTTGTATCTCATTGATTGGACATTTAATCTACCAGCAAACCTACAAAATCTCACTGCATCGTCAAGAAATGGAACCATGCACACAAATCTATAATACCCACCTAAATGAAAACAGTTTAACACCTTCCATGACCATGATTAGTAAAAGTTGATTCTCTAGGATATGCTGGTCAGTGCTTGAAAAATGTTCATATCTGACAGACGTTGTCGGTCGGGTATGATCAATCAGCATTCCCCAATCATATTCGAGTAAACATTGCTTAATGTAATTCGAGTTTGAAGGCATTGCTCTAAATATCATACGTTAAAAATAAAAATACATTTCTTATAAAACTGTTAACCTAGAACTAATTTAAATAAAAATGACACCATTTGAACTATCAACTTGATCCATCCATCCATACATCATTGCTTAGAAGACAAGACAAAACAACACAACCAAATTATTTTGCATTTATTGTTAGTTAGGTCTAATACTTGCAAAATCCGGATAAATGCACTTTTCAACTACTTAATGCTAATGGCACAACCATATTTTGTGCCCATTTGGTTTTTAGATATTATCTCACCCCTTTTTATGGGAATGAAGGAAGAAATGGTTTCTACTCTCACCTATTATGAGTATTCTAAAAAATGTTGGGCTCTGGTCTGCAGTGGAGTGAACTTTTGAGGATCAATCAAGGATTATAGGATATGAGGAGATTTTATACACATATTGGATCAAAGACCTAATAGCTAGTCACTTGGCTCGATCCACCATGAGAACCACTGGCTTATCAGCCCAACGAGATATACAACCAGCTTCTGATACCACTTGTTGGGGAGAATCGAATCTTATCAAGGAGTAGCACACAACAATGGAAGCTCACATACACATTAAATCTTATATCTTACTCAAAAGACTAGTTTATTAGGTCTTCAGTCTAATGTGTATATAAACTCTCATTTGTCTAGTGTACTTCATACTCTTCTAATGTAAGACCTAGAGTTCTAGACTCATAATAGTAAGGTAGATGTAGCTCGACTCGTTAGATGTGTTTTTTTTTGTTTTTTATACAATAAACATAGTAGAGACCTCTGCTGTCGGCTTGAGTTAGTGATCATGTGTAATTTTCTATATGTTAATAACTTTATTTATCAACTTGAGTTATATATTTAGATTAACTTTAACATCTTTGGTCAACAATTTATATATTGACTTTGATGTACATGCAACCTAACATACATGTAATGATCCATCTAATATATTTTTGTGAATACAATTTGACATGCACGTGAATAGATACGCACGATGATATACACACTCACTGGAGATGAAAATAAATAAATTACTATGGACTTTCAATAAATATGCACAAATGAGCTCTACTTTTTTGGTGATTTCATGTTTAGTAATGTTATATAAAGCATAACAGAGTTCAGGTAGATATTGATCAAAAGTACCACCAAACACCATCTTTATCTTCAACCTCTTCATTTACGGGTCTTCTTTGACCTTTCTTTGGGGTCTTTGGATCGGTTTCTTGAATTCCAAGTCTCTGACCCATTTGCATTAGTTTCTTGATTATGGCTCACCTAACAATACACAAAACATGCACAAGTACATAATTTCGGAGAAACAGAGGAACTGCATTTATATATATGTTAAATTGCACAGCCATGTCTCTTTAATGTATCAATTTAATGGTTTTGACGTTTGACTTTCAATAAATAATTCAAAAATGGATCAAACCCATTTTATTGTAAGAACCCCTCTTTTCTCTTTGATCTCATTAAGTATTAAATTTGGAGCATTTTGTGTTATAATTATATATTAAGACGTTATATAATACTTATACAATAATGCTTTTTTCATCGATAATAACTAATGAACAATACTGCTGGCATGAGAACTGAAACCAATAACCTAACGTTTATTACAGAGTTTTTATATACGAGTGTGACTTTATGCAAGAACATGTCGTTATGATCAAGTCAGAACGGTGTCAAACATGTTAGTGCTATGACATACGCGAGAAAGATTGATGCAATATCGACAAACAAACACATATACCCACCGAGAGAGAATAAATTTTTATTAGCTTCAGAATTTCCCGATTACATAGATTATAAGATGAAATGTTAAAGGATGATGTAATATTTATAATACTCCACAATCTGAATTCCAAATTGAAGAAACATAAAACCTAATCCCAATACCGTTAGCATAGAGATTAGAACAAATCTATCACTTCATTCACGGGTTTTGGTGTGACATCCTCGTGCTAGGACTTTCAAAAGGGTCTGAACAAATTCAAAACATATTCTAATATCGTAAAAAAAATGTGTACGTGAATTGAAAATCGACAATTAAATACATTGCATTATGTAGAAGATATTTAGGGGGAAGAAAAATAGGTGCAGGAAGAAGGTAGGTTGGAAACTTTAAAGTGATGAAAAAAAATTTGTCAATAAATGAGAGTTAGGTATATATATGAATTGGTGTAGTAAATGGCTATAATTAGTTTCATGCAGCAGCTTAAAGGCATTCACAATTGCATCAGTTTGACATTGAAGTTGTAGGTGGATGCTGTTTTCAAACATTTATAGGGCACAACCAGATTTTTGTACATCTCACCAATTACTCACTCAGTTATGGCTCCCACGTCTCCGTCTATACGTTATTTTAAGGCCGAGCGAGCGATCTTCATAACACGTCTCTTGAAATGTTTGAAATTTCACATCATATGGACATTTCAGACTCTGAACACAGAGTCCGTGCACAAACGAAGAACGATGTCTCATATTTCTAACTCTGCTTTCTTTCACATTCAATATATTTGTATTCATTCAACTCTCCATCTATAAAGAGACAGTGATCTTTTAAAACACGCCTATTTTAATATTTGAAATTCCGAAAATGTCTTATATTTTTCTCTATTTTCTTTTGGAGAGAAATTGTTGATATTTTTTCGCAGAGTCCGTTGGATTGTTGATATTTTTTTTGTAGGTGAAAAAAATCAAATTCCATAGCAATTCTTGAGCTGAATTGCTGAAGTCAAAGAGATTACATTTATATGCTTAAGTCTACACTTGAATGAGTCATGTCATTGGGTGGTCCATTTAATGAAAAATACTTTTAGTGCTCAATATGATTATTGGTTTGAGACTAATTATATACCAAAATTCGAATTCAAGAGTCAAAGCTTACATAAAAATTGAATGTGAGCCATTTTTTTATTAGACATCCTGTTCAGATTATCTGACTTTTTTACCCGGACGTATGTTTAAATTGTGGGACTATCAATTATTTCTCAAATTAGGTATTTTTGTCATATAATGTCCAAAGAATAGATTCAAAGAACAGAAATAAATGCTAAACTGATAGTGAAGTCCAAGAAACTCATAAATGTTCTGCAGAATAGACATAAGAAGCTTATCTTAATCTGCTCCAAAATAGAATAGTAATTCTTGAAATTAGTCAGAGAAACAAAAACAACAGAACAGTCAAATTAAGTAATTAACAAAAGTAGAAAACAGAAATCAAGGTATATTAATGAAAAAAAATATCAAACAATTGGAATTGAAAACCCAGAAACAGAAATATAAAGAGCATGAAACCTTGAAGAATTGAACAACATGCTCATACATATAATATATATACTGTTTTTTTTCTCTTCACTTTCCTAACTATTAACTAAATCTATAAAATCACAAGAGCATTAAAAATATCAAACAAACAAACCTCAATCACATAGAAATGTTGAGATCAATCCTTGGTTTCTTGATTTTAGGCATTGGGACGACAGAATTGCACCTTGGGCATTTCGGGTTGTTCTTCGAGATCAACACGTAGAGCAAGCAGCTCGGGCAGCCAGCTGCGACCGGAGACATCGAGAGCCTGTCCTCAAACTCTTCTTCTTTGACTGAAGACGACGATGAAGAGTATGAAGGAGACAGCGATGACTTCCACAACGAAGTCCGCTTCCTCGCAGGCTCCTTCTCCGCTCGCTCGAGCGCGAATTTCACCTTGTCGAGAGTGCACACGCTCTGGTAGCTACTAGAGGATGGCGGGGACGACGAGACCAGCTTCAGATCCAATGACGACTCGTTGAAGAGATTCAACGGGGATTTCTTGGAGGGCGATGGAGGGTTGTTAAGATCCTGAAGCCTGGAGAAAGATTGGTTCTTGATCGGTGAACTCGGGGAATTGGATCTTTGTATGGTGACCTTACCAGACTGCATGAATTTAAAGATTCAAATATTAAATTTGAATTTGCACAAACTGAATTAAAGAAATTAAATTCAACTGTTGAAGAACCGGAAAGGGTCATTAAATTAGTTGAATATCCATATTGTCAAGCTATTAATTGCTGGAATTAATGAAAGATCATAAATCACAAAATGCAGATATGAAATTGAAATTCATACCCAAAACAATATTTGAAGAATAGGAAACATTACCATAACAACAATAACTAAATTCAACATGAACTAATTCAAGATTCACACTGTTTGATTGCTGAGAAAATTCATGGAACTGTTTGTAACATAAACTGATTCATCAAATTGGATCACTAATCCGAAACAATACCCCAATTGGTTCATTTCCTTCATTTTCTCAGCAACCAAACAGGTAAAAGTTAAAACTAAACCTTTACACATCAATTAGACATCACAGTATTATAGTAACAACCAATTACCATCACCATCAAGCAAATAAGAAACAATAATTCAATACCATCCCTCAATTCACATCAACCCAAATTAAAAATCACAACTTTACAGATAAGAGACCAATTTTCCCGGGAAACAAACAAGACCCAGAAAAATCAACCCATTTCCCAGAACTCAGAATCGAGAATCAAAAGAGACCCAAGTGAGAAAATCGACGAACCTTCAAGTCCAATCGCTTTTCCCAACCGCTAGGAACCTGCAAATCGAGGTCAAGCTCCTCAGTCTCAGGCAGCTTGAAGGACCCACCGAGAAGGTCCCGAGTGATCGGAGCTGTCAATTCGTCGCCGGCGCCGGAATCGTTCCCGACCGTCCGATGAAGCTGATCTTCCTTGTACCGATTCATGACCCGAACGAGAGAGCTCACTTCAGTGGCCATGAAATTTGGACAAAGCAACGATTTTTATTTTTCTTCTCTCTGTGAGGAGCTTTTTCTCGAAAAGTGGAGGATTGGTGAGAGATGGACTTCGATGAGTTTTATACTGAATAATTAATAAATTGGGCGTTACGATAAAGAAAGTGAAAAAAAATATACATGTCAAAAAGATTTGATTTATATGTTTTTATTTGGTGTTTTTTGTTATTGAGAATATGAATTAATTGTTAAATTGTGGAGCATTTAATGTTTGGGTTATTAAATGAATTGTTGGAGTTGGGTTGTGGAGGAGAATTCAAGAAAAGGTGGCATTTTAGTAAATGCTAGCATTAAATTCCATGAAAAATACACTTTTCAATATTTAATTAGGGGTTTTGAATTTGCACCTCCCTAAAACTATACTTATTTAATCGTAATTATTTTCATTTAAATTTTGTTCTCGTTCAACGGCTGTGTTCAAATCATTTCAACTGTTGAGATCTATTTTGAGAATATGTAATTCTAGTACTATGAATTTTTGTATATGGTAGTTACAAAAAATAAACTTGTTAGTAGATTAGTGTACATTTGGTATGAATTGTAATTTACACATATTTTATAATTAATTTTACAATTTAGGTTGATTTTTTTAAGCAAATGACACTGTCGATCTTATTAAGACATGTCAATACATAATATACACTTAAGGATACTGTTGGGATGTGTCTAGGCTCAAATTCCCGATCAGAGCCTATATGAGCGACATATGTCATATAGTGTACTATATAACCTAATCGACGAACAAAACTGAAAAAATAATTACCAAACGATTCCATTAAAGTAAGACAATCACCCAAAACTACATTCACCAATGAGTGCATAAGTCGATGACGACTGAGACTATCCATAATCGAGATATTATTCGATTCGAAAACAACCCAATCGATGTCCGGCGACATTGCCCATTTGATACCCTCCCGAAGAGCAAGAGTTTATGGGAGGCAGCAGTGAGAAATTTTCCGCAATGGGCGAAAGCCTGACGGAACAATATCACATGGAGGTATAAGGCCTTCGGGCTCGATCAAAGTAGGCTCTATCGTGCCTGCCATAGTCGCGGCACTAGCTCTTATAATCCGCCCTGTAGTGTCTCTCAGCACCACGCCCAAACCCAGCATCGATGATTCCGAGTCAACATCACCATATGTGGTAATCTTAAGCCAACTCGATTTCGGAGAAGACCACTTTGTACGAGCTACCGGTCTCCTTGAGACTGTGGTCACTGCGTGAATAGACCTCTATTTCTTGTGCGTCAGTTCCACCCCACCCCGAATGTTCCCAATCTACAGGGGACGAGATCGCCAAACAAGATCATTTCTACTTCACCACACCGCCACTACGTTAAAGAGAGTCACTCGCCTGCGCTAAGTTACCAAATATTTAATAAGACCTCTTGAAAGGAACTCCCCGCTCAAGGCGACACCTTTGTCAATCTCGATCCGATGCCCGCTTGTCACAACCAACAAACTCACCGAGATGCAACCATTTATAAGAGAGGTTCAACGGGTGATGAAATCTAGTCGACTGGACATTTTCAATATGTAATTCCACTCCAATCTGTCATAGACCTTGGACATATCAATTTTGAGCGTCATCAGACCAAGTCTCCCTTGAGTCTTTTTGTAAATATGGTGCAGGAGTTCACACGTCAATACAATATTATGTGATATAAACTATACCTAAAGCAAAAGCACTTCGAGAATCCAAAATTAAAGTCGAGAGCAAAAGCAAAGTCTATTTGCAATGAACTTCTACATAGCAAGTTGATGGAACAAATTATCTTAAATAATAAAATTTTGGAAAAGTGACGAAGGTATCGAGTGTAAATGGTTCAATTAATCAAGGCTAGTTAAAAGTAGTCTACATTATGAGTTAAAATTTTAGTGTCACTTGTTAAAGAGCATGTGTAAGTCTTTAAGGTATGTAGGAATTAGTACATATACTTGTAAGTTTGTAACTATAAAATAACATGTACATATTTTAAAACAATGAAGAAATAATCATGTTTAATATTATGGTATTGAATGAGAAAGGGTGGTTGGTTTAGGAGTTCATAATTTGACTTTATAATAAAGTGGCCACTAAGGTTGCTCCAAGTGCAAATAAAATATTAAGGGCTTTGACATTTTTGCAAGTTAGTCAATAATAATGGGTATGGCTTTCAATTATTTGAGGGAATGGTCATACCTAGGGAATTGCTCTTTCAAGAACATACTTTTCTCTTCAATTTTGTTTGTTTATTGAAATCACATTAATAGTGCATTAAAATTAGTATAAGAGATGTGAGTATAAATGGTTACACCCATTTTTCTAATGTAGTGAAAGTGAATTCTAGGTTTTGAAATTCAATACAAACAATTTAATGTCTATTGAAATGCATGAGAGAAAATTGATTACCTTATTAATTTAGTTGATTAGTAAAAGTTCGCTCCACTACCTTTCTTAACACTCTAATTCATTTTTCAAAATCAAGTTTCGATAAAAAAAAAATAGAGAAACAAAGTTTGAAATTAAACTTTGAATCAATATTTTATAATTCGTTCACTTAGTTAGTGTACTTTTACGTTCTGTGACGAACTTATAATTCGATCTAAATTGTTATTGCAGATAATTACAATTAATTTTATTATATATTAATTATGACGTCACTGTAAAATATGTATTTCATAGGCGAGTAAGGTGGAAATATTAATTATGTACCAAAAATAATAAATACAACATTTAATACATTGAAAGGACTTTGGAGGTGACGAGCCTATGATGCTGCCAAAGAGATTGCACATGAAGATTAAATCAAATTAAATTTATTAATTTCATGGTTGTTAATGGTCAAATTAAATGCCTCTCTCATTGTCTTTGGTGGGCATTGAATATTTGAATTTAATGCATTTTCGAGTATTTATTGTTTTGTTGGAAAATAAAAAAATCGATTTCCCATTTGGAATACTTTTCATTACTTGCCCTTAGCCGTAGGGGAGCTTATTAGGTTTCCTATTTAATATGCATTTATTGTTTTTAGAATTTAGGTGCTCTACGAGTTTCTTTATCAACCTTATTACATTAATTAATTAATAATTCGAATATTAAGGGACTTAATATATTATTATTACTATAGTTATCCTAATTTGAATTTTTAATCTATACCAAAATTTACAAAACGTGTATGAAGAAAATACACTTTTCTATGACAAATTAATGAAAGTGATGAGAGTAGGGTATGCATAAAACTCACACTAACATCGTATAGTTTGATATTTGATCTGATTACAAATTTATTTCGAAACAAATATTTACACAGACAGATTAGCATTGTTGAAGTCAGGGAGGCGCTATGGTGGGTCACGAAGAACAATCTGTCCGAAGTGTCGGTGGAATCTGACTTCTTGAGAGTAGTGGAAGGTATCAAGCAAGACAATTTGATCCGAAACCAAATGGGCGGTATTGTTGATGATTGTCGATTAGCGTTAAATAGCTTTGATATGTATGTTTCTGTTAACTTTATTTCACGTAAGGGCAATGTGGCCGCGCATGAACTTGCTAGTTTTGCTCTTTCTTATACTAGCTGGAACTATGGTGAGGGGTTTATCCCACCGGCTTTTTACTATTGTCATCCAGCGAGATGTTGTTCGAGCGTTATGATAGTGTGCTTTTTTTTCTCAAAAAAACATTATTGAAATTAATTTTAGCGTCTAAAATGAAAATTTGTCTTTTTAACAAAAAACCTAATAGCACGCTCACGAATTTGTTAAAATTCGGTTTAAATCGATTTAGTTAAGTATGAGTATTTTTTAGGGAAATCTAGTTAAGTATGAATCAATTAGTTTTAGTCTAATTCAAAACAAAAATAAATTATTATTTTTTGTGGATCTTGATTAAATTTAATCTCGATTTGATCATATTAAATTTTCGTATATGATATGTCAATATTTCATAGTTGGTCTGATGTATATATTACTCATTTGTTTGTTTTATATTTAGTCTATTTAATTTAATTTAATTGGAAATGAGCTTTCAATTCTTTTTAGTTGGACCTCAGAAGAAGTCCAAGTCCAGCCCAATCTGCGTCATTTTGGGCTGAAATATATTACAGCCCAAAAAAAAAATATTTTTTATTTGGGAGAAAAATTATAAAACATATTCGTCGAATATTATATAGTATATATATTCGAAGAGTCTAAGGTTGCTCTCAATTCATAGAACAGCAAATCAAGTTACAATCTTTCTCTTTTCCCTTTAAATTTTCTCGAGAAAGTAAAAAGGAAAGTCAAGTAAGAAGAGAGAAAGATGCAGATCTTCGTGAAAACCCTAACCGGAAAGACGATTACTCTCGAAGTCGAGAGTAGCGACACAATCGACAATGTCAAAGCCAAGATTCAGGTTCGTTTCTTCTGTTTTTCTCTGTTGATTCTTGTTTTATGAAGTTGATTTATGATTTTCGTTATTGGGTTTGTTTGTTTTGATGCAAGTAATGATTTTTAATATGTGGATGTTTCTGGTTGAGTTGGGTTGAGCTATTTGTGTGCTATGAAGTAAATTTTAGGGTTTTCAGATTGGGGGTTGTTTTGGATTTGCTACAAGAGTCTATGGTTGTTGATTTCAATGAGCTTATAAATTTGGATGTTTCTGTACTTAAAATTGTGCCTATTCTACACATGGTTGCTTACTGTTATTCACATTAAGCCCTCTGTTAAGTGTGGATATAAGATTAAGGAATTGATTGTTAAGCTTAATCATAATTGAGTAGTGAACATGAATTTTGAGTTTGAAACTTCAACTACTTAGCCTAAGACTGGTGTGGCTCATGGCAATGTTGGACTGTAAAACGTATTTATGATAGAGAAGTTAACATGAATTTCGAGTTTGAAAGTTCAATTACTTAGTCTTAGATTGGTTTGGTCAGTGGTGATGTTGGATTGTAAAGATTGATCTTAAAGCGTGATTAAGATTGAGAAGTTAACTTGAATTTTGAGTTTTGAAGTTCAACTACTTAGTCTTAGATTGATGTGGTTAGTGTTCATGCTGGATTGTGATGATGCATCCAATCACCCCCAAATTATTCAAATTTAGTTTCCTAATTTTCTAAAACGGGCGTTCCAAATCAATTATGCATGGATTACTCATATTGAACATGTATAAATTAGTTATCAGCACATAGGTATCTTACGAAGCGAGGCATATGTGGATATGATGGGAAAGTTGAGCATCAACTCCACTTATCCGTTATTTTTTGCCAAAAAACAAAGAAGATGTGTATTTTGAAATGGAAGGAGAATACTAAAGTCGCATGCAACACCAAAATTTGTCTAGTGTTTTTGCCGTGCTTGCACATCTAAAACTGATATTGTAGACTGTATATTATTTTTTAATTTTCTTGAAACTCGTGTTGTGGCTTTCGTGTTTAACTAGAAGTGGGCGCTTATATTGCAGGACAAGGAAGGTATTCCTCCCGACCAGCAGAGGCTGATTTTTGCCGGTAAGCAGCTAGAAGATGGCCGGACTCTTGCTGATTATAACATTCAGAAGGAGTCCACTCTTCACCTGGTGTTGAGGCTCAGGGGAGGAACCATGATCAAGGTGAAGACTCTCACTGGTAAAGAAATTGAGATTGACATTGAACCAACAGATACCATTGATCGCATCAAGGAGAGAGTCGAGGAGAAGGAAGGGATCCCCCCTGTTCAGCAGAGGTACTTTATATCAAACCAACCGATATATATCTGATCTAATTATAAGCACATATTAGATGGTTTCACTGTTCCTATGCATATCTTAGCGTTGAACAATTTGCTACTAATTGTTATTATAATCAAGAATTGCATAGTAATTGTGCTTAGAACTCAATCTTGTATATTACAGGCTGATTTATGCCGGGAAGCAGCTTGGCGATGACAAAACAGCCAAGGACTACAACATTGAGGGCGGCTCTGTCCTTCATCTCGTGCTTGCGCTCAGGGGTGGTCGTCTGTGAGTACACCATCACCGTTGGCTTGATTTGTTTCAGCCCGACTATTTACATTTTCGGTGGACCTCCAATTTTCTATAGGATTGTTTGGCAACCAAAAAAATCATAGGCTATGCAATTGAAATCTTGGTGTAATATCACTGTTAGCATCAAAACTATATTCACATGCTTGTTTGGTCCTACTCCTACTTACATACACTTGCAAGAATCTTCAGTCATAATCTGTACTCGTTATACTCAAACGAAGTAAAGGTGTTGCCTAAACTTGTTGGTACTGTTACATTAATATAAGATGTCAAAATTCACACACCCATATGGGAGAGAAAATCACTTCTTATAGTACAAATCAAGTACATAATTTAAAAGTTAAATTAATAAAATAAAAAGTTAGATTGAAACACATCATTAATGAGTCCGACAATGACATACAACAATAAGCATGATAAATTCTAGGGATAATGTCACCATTACCTTTTGCATTTTCACTGTAACATTAAACATGCAAAGGTTATTCATATATAATTGAAATTATAATAAAAAAATCGATCTCGAAACTCATTAAATACTATCGTAAAAACAAAATAACAAAATTGTTCTACTGAAAATGTAAACATTACACTGAGAAAGTTTAATTCTACTATAAGCGTTTAAGTGCACAGTGCGCTCTACTGCGTAAAAATACGATTATGTTCCTCACACCCACTTAACGTTAATGGATTTTATCGTATTTTCACGTGTGAAGCATCTGGGATCTCCCTCGCAAATGAACGGCTTGATCAATGGTTCAGACGAGTTCGAATATGTGTGGAGTTCGCACGTGAATGTAATTATGTATATATATATACACACATCCGTAATATGTCTAAATATTGTATTCATATAATGTTTCCCCTCAAATATAATATTTAGTAGGAATACCAATGGGTCAATTTGAGACGGATTTTGTCATATACTCGTGCCTAACCCGCTCAGTAACTGTACCTAATTTGTTCAATTATACTCAACAAGTAGGAGTATTTCCATACCCGACCAGGCCTCTTCTTAGAATTGGGTTTTCTTTGTCTAGTTCTTTGTAGTCGCTTAGTCCCCAAGTTTTCTTTTTCTATTTTACCTCATACTTTCAATGTAATGTTTTGGTAATTTATATTACCTGATGCAATTCTGGTTTTTATTTTCTCGTTGGAAGCTTTTGTCAGTTATCCTCAATATATTTACCTTTTGCTGAGAAAAAAACGAGTATTTTCATACCTGATACTCAATCTAAAATTAGATAATTAAATGAACGAGTGCTTCCAGTTTGTGTTTGAATTAAAACGACACAGACACTTGACAAAACGAGCTCCCAATTTTTAGGCCGAGAAATTTTCTCATATTGTAGAGTGGCACTATTGTCCTCCACTCTCTGTCCACTAATGAATGACTATATTATGTTACCAAACATTATATTTTATCTTTGTTTGTATTGAGTTTTTTTTTATATGAATTATTCTAGAAATTGAGTTAACCTAAAAATAAGTTAGATTATGGTGTGCAAAAGTTATAACTATCAAGTGTAACAAACTTCATTCATGATAAAAAGATAAATTCGTCATCATTATTATTATTATTATTATTATTATTATCCTAATTTTGCTTTTGACCTCTTAT
>JAYMTP010003417.1:0-17056 GCA_036897365.1 Geranium brycei | reverse complement strand
GGATCCGAGGGCCAAACACTGTTCTAACGTTCTAACGTTAATCACTGTTCTCAATCGAATGCATCCCTATATATATATATATATAAAGGGATGCATTCAAGTGAGAACCAATAGTTGTGTGAGAACCCGTGAGAACCACCCAAATGTAACGAGGGGGCGTGTATTTTTCAATAACTTAGAGGAGAAAGTGTTTCCCGTCGAGGGGAGGGGTGTTACGAGGGATTTGAAGAGAAAAAAAGCTTTTATTTGGTCTGCCATAATAATGTTATGGAAATACATATCATAATAATGTATACACGGTTATGGAAATACATGGCATAATAATGAAAATACATGACTTAATAATGAAAGTACATGACATAATAATGGAAACACGGTTCTCACATATTCGCACAAGACCTGGTTCGCACGAGATCGTGACCCTAAGCAAATTTATAGAGTGATTTGTATTGAAATTAAGTATAAAATACCTCCTGGTTCGCACGAGATCATGACTCTATATATATAGGGTCGTGATCTCGTGCGAACCATGAGGTCTTTTATACTTAATTTCAATACAAATCACTCTATATATTTGCTTAGATGTAGGGAGCACCATTGGAGATGCTATTAATGAACCAAAAAAAATATTTTGAGTGTAACAAAACATCTCACATTCGATAGAAAGGGAATAATGACAATGGTGAATTTGGCATAATAAGGATTTATCCCAACACAAATAAATTTTATTTGAATCACAATAACGAAGATGGTTATAAAAAGATTGATGTTCGTATTTGGAAAAGTTGATTCTATCTGATAAGGGAAGATGAAAGGTCACCAATTAGGCTCAACTGGGACTATGTTTACAAGCCGATGTTAGAAAGCTTGCAGCTGATGGAATCTCAAATGCTTCAAATATGGAAAATGGCATATAACTCCCCTTAAGAATATGTTATTTTCACTTGACTATAAACGTGTTTTCTACATCCCCTTAAGTTGTCAAAAATTTTACATTACCCCTCTTTGTAAACTTTTTTTAAATATTATGTTAATTTTTTTGGAAATGACGAAAATAACCATGTATTAAAAAATAAAAAATATTTTCGACTTATTTTTTTCAAAATTATTTTTTAAAAATAAGGAATAAAAATTGTGTTAGTTTTAAAATATTTTTTAGTGTTCTTTCAAAAAAACAATTTTAAACATCGTTTTTATGTTTATATTTTTTTGAAAAAAAATTATTCTTTTTATAAAAATTGAATAATGAAATAATTTTTTTTTTTAAAAACAAAGTTCAAAATAACTTTCATTTATTTAACAAAAAATTAATATAAGGGTGTTTTTATCATTTCCCAAAATGTTAATAGAACTTTCACAAAAATTAGTAGGGAGGGTAAAGTGCAACTTTTAAAATTTAATGGGAGCTATCTAAACTTAGAGTAGATAAGTGAAAATGACATAAACGTAAGGGAGGTATCTGATATTTCACTTGAAAATAATAGGTTACCCTTCTTATACATTAAAAACTCCAAATATATGCCCTTTATAAAATTAAGACATTAAAGACTCCAATCCTAGTTTTCCGAAGTCTTATATTCCATGAAATAAAAATAATAGGTTACCCTTCTTTGACATTGCTTGTGGTCGATTCAGGCTCCCAGATGGCAACTAACCTATGTGTTTGAGTTTTGATTTTTAACTATTTTACAATTTTGATTTTGGGGTTCAAACCTCACACATATGAAAGAAAAAATATGGAGAAAGAAAACACTAATTACAAATAAGGGATAATTATAATTAAGTACACATGCCGAAACTATTTTTTCATCTGGAACCTAAGTTATTTTTTAATTTCATAGGTCGCCTAAAATTCTTTGTTTATACAGTTAGTAACTCTGTTAGTTTTTTTTTACATTTTTTAGTTTTTAAATTTTCAAAATTGAACAAAATACCATTCTATTTACTTTTAAATAATATTTGTTTAAATCACCAAAATGCCCTTGATTGGACTTTAAATTTTCAATCTAATGTCATTGAATGATCATTGCCAATATTGAAAGCCATTATAAGATTATAGTCCTCAAGAAATACTCTGATCTGATCTTTATAGCCCTCACTTCTTACTTGGTGATTTTTTTTTATCAGCGAATCAGGAAAACTCCTTTTCTGGACCGACCTTTGGGGAACCGTGTTATCGGTCTTTTAACTCCTTTGTCAGCATCTAAGGGGAAAACCTGTATGTATTAAGATTCGAACTCAGGATCTCAAATATGTTAGTGTGAGATCCTTACTACTTGGCCCAACATGAGTTGGTTTACTTGCTGATTTGGTCTTAAGTCAGTGCCCACGAGTTCAGGCACATGTTGTCCCTCTCCTTCCGCCTCTCTCCGCCGAATTTCTGGGTTATGTTCTTCCCCCGTCACCACCAACATAATTTTCCAGGCCACATTGGCTCTCAACATCCCTTCTTTCACCAGATATGCCAAGACCCGGAAGAATCAAATCCTGGGCCATGAGGTCTTCTGATTTTCATAGGCGCTTTCACATTCGTCGGATTGGCGGTGACGTTATCGACGCCTATGATTTCTGGGAGGGTCATATTCCACCCGATTAACCTTTTAAATCAAATAGGCGACTTGTGTTGGGAGAAAACAAATCTAATTGAATAATTAGATGCAACAGAATTAAATAATTCTCTCCATCTATGTAAATCTTATGGGAATCTATCAGGTAGAGCAAATCAAGAAAGCTAATAAATATAGCAATCAAGAACACAACTAGAACACACAATTTTAGCGTGGAAAACCTCATCAACGCGAGAGAAGGAAAAACCACGGGACCCTCGAGGCCACTTAATCTCTACTATCAATACAATGGGTAAAACGAGTTCTCTCTAAATACAATTAGAGGCACACACTCTCTCAAGATTAAATAACCTTGGATCAAACTCTAATTACAAGAAATAGTAGAGAAACCTCACAAAATTGGTGGCACACGATCAGAAAATCGTATCAAATCACTAAGACCTCCAAACGAAATTTCAACGGTCAAAATGTAGTACTATATCTCTCGAACACACTATCAAACTGTGGATCACCTCCAATCAGACTCTTGAACTTGACTAGATGGACCAGAAAACATGAGAAATTTCTGCTCCTCTCTCTCTCTCTCTCTCTCTCTCTCTCGCTCTCTCTCGAATTAGACAATTTTCTTCTCTGCTTCTCATCTCTATTGACTCCCTTTTATAAGAGAACAATTAGGGTTTCTCCTCCATGTGTGCTACTAACCACATGGCTTTGGGCCTCCACTTATTGGACAAAAGTCCAACAGCTTGGATACCAAGATCTTAGCCATAATCATAATCAG
This sequence comes from Geranium brycei, assembly GCA_036897365.1. Taxonomy (NCBI): domain Eukaryota; kingdom Viridiplantae; phylum Streptophyta; class Magnoliopsida; order Geraniales; family Geraniaceae; genus Geranium; species Geranium brycei. Next base: position 13,708 of record JAYMTP010003417.1, on the reverse strand, counting down.
CCTCGCCACCCGCGCTACCAACATCGCTGCCAACGTGGTAGTGTCAGCGAAAGCGCTGATCAACACTAGCCCATCGAAATCCACATTCTGACAGGGAGCTATGGTCACAACTGTGCTCGAGATCGCCTTCCAGCCATGGAGGCTCTTCCAATCGAGCGAGAGCTTTGTGTACACGTGGCTCATTGGGTACTCGGGGTTGTTGTGCTCGATTAGAGGCATAATTTTGGCATATTATTATATGATTCACCGGAAAATATGTGCATCAAGGATATGTACTCGTTGATTCCATCTACGACTTGCTATTACACCGACATGCATAATTTGGCAGTGATTATGGCTTTGGTTGTTAGGAATTTGTCGTGATTTCGGGCTGTTGTAGGAACTTGGAGCTCTAGGTTCGACCCCGAACTCGTTAATGGTGGTTTGGTATTGAATACTTCAATTTTTTTTGGATGTACAAACTGGTTATAACCAAACCAATACTTTAGGTCACGTGATTATCACATGGATGTGTTAGTTTTTGAAATGACAAAATTACCCTTAACTCTAAAATAACTAAAATACCTTTCAATTTAAACTTCTAAAACATTGTCATTCTTCCTTCCTACACACTTCTAGTTGTAATTTCAACTTCTCCTTCTCCCCTCTTGATGGTCATCATGCCCAAATATAAAGATAGGTTTCATTAACAATTTCATATAAAATCCTTAATTTTATTTTATGTTTACCATTTCATCCCATCAAATCAAATCCACACCCTTCACTAGATACATAAACATTAAAATTATCATAAATCTTAATTTCTAAATGGCAAATTCCACACATGTGCTTAAATAAAAAAATAAAAAAGAATGATCCTCAATCAAACCAACAACAGCACCAAAGAACGAAATCATTTCTCTATGAATAATCATCCATGGTCACCATATCCCTTCACAAGCTCTCGTTCTCAAATCTCAAGTTCTCCATTTTTCTCCATTCTCATAAGGCAAGAAAAAGACAATCGTGCCCTCCGAGTTCTACTAAATTAATTAATTCTGTCATCTACCAGTGCAGTACCTGCTTCAGCTCACCATCACCGCTCGAAAACCTGGCGAACCGACACTAAGACTCTATCATTGGTTTGCACAACAGAGATGATCGAGTCCTAAATTATTTAATTTTTAAAATTTTTATAATGAACAATTGTATGTCTCCGCTTAAATTTGATGATGTTAGGAACCGTACTAAGAAAACAAAGTTAAACGAGAAAAGTATTGATATTTTTATTGTTACGAAAGGAAGAAGGTAAGTAATGGAAAAGGTACATCAATATATAAAAAAGATGTGTCTTTCTTTGGAATTGGGACAAACAAGGCTGGAGAACAAAGTTCACTACATGTTTAATCATGGATATTTCAACAAGACTCGGATAAAGAAACAGCCACAGAAGAACAATTGCTGGTTTGGTTTGGTTCTCGTTGAATTCACAATGACTTAGAAGTTAATGAACTTCTTTTCCTTGAGGCTTTCAACAGTTTCCTTGAGGCTCACCTTCAGTGGGATATAGTCAATGCCCAGGCTCTTTGTTTTTTCTTTGGATACTTGGTATGTTGGGACGAAAGGCTTGTCATCCCCACACCTGCACATATTGTTTCACAAGTTGCAGGAGGGCAAAGATTTGGCAATATCAAACACTATAAAACTGTGTAAAATACATCACAAGTAAAGTATCTGAGTATTAAGATGTAAAAAGGCCTGTAGATTTAAATGGAAGCCATTAATTGCATAAATCAGTAATAGAGAGAAGAGAGAGAGAACTTACATCTCTGGCAGCTGGAGAGTTGGGTAAAGTTCACGCAATATATTCACAATCTCAGAATGGTGTGCAACACTCTCAACTAAACAGTACCTTCCACTAGCTGATGGATTCTCAAATGCTTGAATATGTGCATTGGCAACATCTTTAACATTCACCCACCCGAAACTTGCATTCGGGAAAGTTTGTGCACCTGCTTGCAAAACCAAAGTCCATGCCTTCAGGGGATGCATAAACTTAAAACATATGAGAGAATGGTATATCATGTTAAATTGTCATTTCTAGCTAAATAATAACATATTGCTTTATCTTACTGTATTCAGTGGCCGGCCCTGGAATTTCATAATGCCTGGTCAATAAGAACGCCAACACATAAAATAAAATATGTTTTGAGGTGTCAATTGTAGTGATAATAATTCTTGGGATAGTCATATAAGTGTCCAAAAGTATTAACATATAAATATGTTAGCAACATCAGTTACCCTAAAAGTACAAGGATTATTTCTCTTCTTATACATTCAAAATTTCAAGTATATGCCTTGTATCAATTTTAAGAGACACCAAGGATTCCATTTAGACTAAACACTCCAACCCAGGGTTCCCAAAGTCTTCCATTCCAGGACACAAAAATTTCAACAAAACTAGAATAATATAGTTCATCTAAAAATTAAAGCAATTTTTTTTTGCTCAGCAAAAAAGATGTACTAATGAGCTAGCAAAGCTAGAAAGTTTAAATACTTCAGGACATGATAAGAGAGATTACAAGAAGAGAGAAAGTGAAACGAATAAGTCCCAAAAGAGAGCTTAAACCAGTTCCTTTGCTTGAGATGATATCTTGACGATGGTATGAAAATTTACTAAACCCATAATGGAACTAACAAATTATGCTCATGAACTCAACGTATCAGGAATGGTTCCAAAACCCAAATGTCCTTGTTTGAGGCAACACCTAACCCGAAGCCATGTCACTGCCTGATTATCTTATTATGGTAGAAATGCAAGTAGAGATTATTCGGGTGAACAAAAGACGGGGTATTTTTCATGTCACACAAAATACAAATGTCAACATTGATAAGTAAATAATTACCATTTATGAAGTTTAGAATTGCAGCAGCACTTGTATTAAGTGTTGGTTGTAAAAGAGGGCCAATCACCATAGCTGGGTTTATGGTAACCATGTTTATACCCTTCTCCTTTACAAACTTCCAGGCAGCCTCCTCAGCCAAAGTCTTTGAAAGCACATACCACATCTACAATTTAGAACAAATTGAGAAAATAGTTAAGATGATACCGTAAAGTTGAATGCACATTTTATTAAATCAAATAAGAATTCTTAGCAAGGATAGTAAATTTTAATGAGAAAACATTATTCAAATGCCACTATGGCCAATACATCTGTTTACGACTGTACATTTTGTGATTCGGAATATTACATTCAGTTTATAAATTGACTCCTAATAGCTAAAAGCATCCATCAATAGATTCATCACAATCAATAACCCAGCAATATATTCATTCTACAAAATAAGGACAGCAAAAACAGCAGCTGCAACCATACAAACCTTTGATTGCTTGCAGATATCTGGGTCAGAGAACCAAGTCTCATCCACAACTACCTCTGGAGTTCGAGGCTTTCCATTGTAAGCAACTGCAGCCATTGAAGATGTCAAAACCACTCGCTTAATAGAAGATGCTTTTGCACAAGAATTTAGAACATTGAGTGTTCCCTTCACAGCAGGATCAAGTAATTCCACCTGAAATGAGCAGAGGAACAATGAATAAGAAATTACTATAATTCAACTAAGACAGGTTGGCAATCAAAATTGTAAACTAACCAGGCGCATTTACCAAAACGTTAAGGTTGGCATTATATTCTTATGCGCTAGATATAGTTTTAATGTAATTATATCATAAGATTGAGCATACTGATTATAACTTCTCCAGGCCAATTATGTTAAAATATAATGTCGTAAATATGTTTTAAGACCAGAACTTAGGGAAACGTAGGAAACGGCCATAAGTATCATACAGAAAGTAATGGAAAAATTCCAAAATGAATCATCAGCTTCCCCAAGTGGAAGAAATTTTAGGCCAGCACTATAAAGCATAACGAGTGAAATATGTAACAATGTATACTAAAGTTTGGAAGGCATCAACAATTTAAAAGGTGACTTGTGGGATGTCCTTTTAATCAAATATGTATGTTCTAAGTTAAGGAAGATCTCTCTTTAGTGTAAGCCTCGTTTATCTTCATTGTAGTGAACAGCTCTGCCATTTGAACATGACAACCAAATCAAATTCACAATAGTATGTTCTGGGTAGAAGCCATTTCATGACTAAGATTCAAATATAATGAACAAATAATTTGGAAGCACTTCTTACACCGCAAAGTGTCATCAGCACTTAGTGTGTACAATTACAAGACCCTCTCAATATAATGAACTTTTTCAGAGAATCTCCATATACTAGTCTTTATTGCAAGAACTCGTTGTCCACTTTGTAATTTCTTACAAAAATTTGTATCAATATATTGAAAAACAACAGTGTAGCAAGGATCCATGATGGTTCTGATCTATGGCTAGCGAGTTTTTGCAAAAACAATGAAATACATATGGAGAGAGTATTTGCACTTGTATACACTAAGTGGTTGGGGTTAATTTCGGGATTATTAATATATTTAGAGATTTTGGTCTTTTTTGACGTTCTTGTTCTTGTACTTGTACTGACTATGCAAGAAATTGCAAAGTAGAGGGAGTTTTTGCAATAAACATAGAATATAGAAACTCTGGGGAGAAAGTTTTTGCCATTTTCCCAAAGTTATTACAAGGAGCTACTTTTACAAGGAATGCAGACAGTAGTAGAATAGAAATGAAGTACCTGTGGGTCCTTGACATCATGGTAGAAGGGTGAGGCAGTGTGAAAAACACCTTCGCAGCCGTCAACAAGGGAATCAAAAGCACCTTCTTCCAGTAAGTTTGCTTTCATCAAATGCAGCCTCTCCTTAGCTCCATCAAGAGATAGCAAGTGTTGTGTCTTCTTTGGATCATCTGTGAATTAACAAAATGAATCATTTCAGACAAAAATATCTAGTAATTATCCCAAATATGGATTTGACTTCCACAAGGGGGAAATAAATTATGGGCATAATGAATTTGCTATTTCACTTGGAAAATTTGAGAAAGTTGGAGCAAAGAGTAAGAGATGAAGACTATAGTAATCAAATCAACAAAAGAATTTTGAAGTAGAAATGAAAAAAGACGAACTAGGGTCGCGAACGGAGGCTTTGACGGTGTAGCCACGGTGAAGCAGTAACTTGACGAGCCATGAGGCTATGTACCCTGAGGCTCCTGTTACGCACACTACCTTCCCAACTCCACTGCTCATCTTCTCTCTCTCTCTCTCTCTCAAAACTAAAACTCCACTGTACTTTTGCTGTTTGTGATCATTATTTTTCTGATATATAACATATATATATATACAAGGGAATGAAGCAGAGCAGCCTCTACTTTTGTTTTGGACCGTACACGTGGCGCCCATCTATTTTGAAAATATAATTCATCACTGCTCGCGTTGCCAAGCACAAACCAAACATTGCCGTTTAGGGCCGGCCTGATGCACAACTGAATCCAATTCCAATTCAAATTTGGCTTCACTCAAAATTAATTACTCACTTTGATTCCGGATCCATTCCAACTAATTTAATTCTAATATTCAAATCAATTTCACCAAAATTAGTCTACCTCAACTCTGCATGCCCTCGTTTAACTTTGAGTTAATTATATTTAATTATATTATTTTTTATAATAGAAAATTGTATGTAAGTGTGAAATATCTAAAATACTTTCCAAACAAATGTCATTCTTTTTTTAATTTTGTAATTTTTTCTTGATTCTAAGATTAACAGGACCACCATGGGAAAGATTCAGAACATTCATATCAAATCCATAAAGGGTAAACCATCTTAAAAATAGATTTGATTTTGATTTTGGAAGAAGCTCCTGGCTAGAATAAAATACAAACGCAGTTCATTGTCATGGAAATTTTTATTTACAAAACAAGCAACTAGCATTAATTATGGCTGAGCGCCTTTTGTAAGAAGCATTTCTTGGCTTCCGCCTTCATTCCCCGAACCCTAATCCTCCAAAAAAATCCCATTAGTTTCCATCATCTCTCTGCAAGTTGGTGATTTCCAATTGGGCGTGTGTGAACTCTGGCAGCGCAAATTGAGCTTTCTCCGACGTTCCTTGTTATGGCAAGACCTCCGATTTGAACCCCCGATTCAGAAATTGAAAGCCTCAAAGCTCTGTCCACTGTCGCAATTCCAATACTTGACGAATCGAATCAAAGTTCTTCGATTCGCAACAGAGGAAAGGAAGACCCACGTCTCCGACCTCCTATGATTTTTGAGGATTTGTGACGAGCTCGCAAATGCAGCTTCTCTCCAGACCGTAGGCACCCAGATTCTCCTCTCGCCAACAGCTACCTCTTGAAGCCCCTTCAACCCCACAGCTTGAAGCTCGCTGGAGTCGTTTAAGTTCGCCAGATTTGTATGGATCGAGTTCGACTTCACCAGAAAAATCCCTTCCGACCCTATGCCTTCTCACCATCTCCATAATCCCACGCCCAATTTGAAACAATTTCCCGGCACCGATGTTTCTTTACTGAAACACACCTGAAACCAATCGTCCACCCTTCTTTTGTTTCCTCTGATCGGTAAATCAGTAAAGTTTCAACAAATAAACAAAATTGAGAGTAAAGTTGAAGATAAGATAAACAGTAACTTGTAAAGACGAGAGAAAGAGTAGAGCTGCAGAGGGGAGTCTAAGAACATGAGAGAAAGAGAGATAAGGACATAAGGGTAGTTTAGTCGTTTTCTAAAAAAATAACAACTTGAGTAAAAACAAACAGAAATGAGGGACGTGTAATTTTTTGGTAAGTTAGGCGAGTTAAAATGAAAATTTTTAAAATAAGTATAGTAATTTGTAAAAGGGCTCCAACTAAATTTGGTAAATTATAATTAACCCTTTAACTTTTTATTTCATTCAAAATTTACATAATATCATAACATGCCAATATAAACTTAACATATTATATATATAACATAAAATAATTGTAAATATAAGGGTTAATTACAATTTACTATAGATAGTTTGAGGCCTTTTACAAATTACTATACTTATTCATAAAAAATCGTCTTGACTCACCTAATTATCAAAAATTCACACGTTACTCATCTCTCTGTCTCTCATCTTTTAGAGTTGGACTTGGTTGGCTTCATCTCTAAAAATGAATCCACCCTAAAAATGATTTTCTTTATCTTTCTTTAATTAAAATTATATAAGTTGATTTTGGTGTGCTTCAAACCTCACTATGCTTTGCAGCGATGAATTATTGAAGCCTTCAATTTCATTTTTGCGTTTTGGGCAAAAGGTTGGCGTCTTCCTTGGCCAGCGTGAATGAGGAGAAATCGAGGGAACGGTCTCAACGAACGGTTGCTCAAATCTGCATCCGAACAGAATCCAGACCAGATTCGGCTGAATGGATCTTGACGAACAATCTTGCAACCGAGGGACCTAGGGTTTTGGCGACTTGTTCCAAGTCGCACCGGTCGCCGATCTCGCGACTGAGAGATTCTTTGGCTCCGGCGAAATACTCCGGGTCGCGACGCACACCATCGCTCCGGGACCCGCGTTCAATTTTTCGCAATTTGCGAAGTCGATCACAATCCAAACGCATGGTGGCTCCGATGGCCATTCTGATGTCGGTGTTGGCGAGGGTCTTGATGATGGTCGGATCGGTGCCATAGAGACAGACCTTTCCGATTGAGGTGGTTTGGGGGAGCCTCACGGTGGCGGAGGGAGGATGGAGTTTGTCGGCGACCTCGTCGTAATTCACGTCGATGGTTTGGAGGAGGCTCACGTTTCTGGGTTAATGAAATTCAACCCATACCGACAATTGATTTCTTTTTGGGAATAGATTTTTTTCTTTCTTTAACATGGGAAGAAACTGGGAAAAAACCCAACAAGTTTAGGTTTACAAAACATAGATTTGTAGAGTGGATCTAAAATTAATTGAAACTTAGGTTTGAATCTTAGCCCTGACCAGTAAGGTTAACATAAATGCAATAGTCATAAGTAAACATAAAATTTAGAGGGTCCCGCTCCTTTCTTTTAACAAAAGTTGTACAACCTTATCTCTATTCCTCTCTCTAGAAAAACTCTCTCTACCTTCTTCAACCCTAGGTCGCCAGAAGAGCTGCTGGTCTCCGGTGTTGCTCTCCGGCGACCACCCTTAGTTTATTGTGGTCCTTTTGGATTGAGGAAAAGGTGGCCTCGGTCAGAAAGTGGGTTCGTAGTGGCTGCTCTGTTAGAGCTTCTCCTCTGGTGGCGTCTCCGGCAAGGGAATACCCGTTCTGAGCAGAGTGGAAGTTAATGGTTGTCGACAACACAACCAAGTCGGGGTCTGAGGCTTCCCTCTTCTGCTCTTGGCGTGTTTCTGCGAAAATCGAGCCATATCATGTTTTTTCGAGATCTAGGTTTTGTTTTGAGCTTTTTCATCGGTGGACTCGGCGGAGATGGAGGGCGGCTCGCTGTTCAGGGAGGCTGCTTCTGCGGTCTGGTCGGAGGAGATTCAGGAGGCCTTTTTTATCTCAGAGCTCCATCGTAGCAGTTCAATGGCTCTCACCGAAGGTCTAGCTGGCGGCAAGGGTTTTCGGCGACGGGTTTTGGCTGTGGAGGAGGGCTCTCATCGGTTTTCTGGCAAGGTCGGTAGATCTGAGAGGTTTTTGATCTAGTGGCTTCGACCCTAGATATGTTTCCCTCTCCAGATCTGACACGTGGTTAAAGTTGCTCGGTGTGCGTGGTTTGGCTGCCGTTTTGCCGAGCTCATTTGGATATTCCCTTAGGTAATACCAAGACCAGTTTTTGCTGTGAGGTTTCTATGAACCATGACACGCCGAGAAATTCAGGTGTGGGTGGTTATCGGATACCCCCCCCCCCCCCCATGGGGGGTGCTTAAGGGGCACCCCTCCCTCGGGGGACTGGGCTCAGAAGAGAGGATGCCCCCTCTCCCCGAGAAAGGTGGTCTATATTTGTTAGTGTGGTTGTGTTTGTTTTTAGATTGTGTTGTGTGTTTCGTGTTTTGGTTTCAGTGTTGTTTAGCGGTGGTCGGAGTGTCCGGCTTGTTTCGTTTTTTTAGTGTGTTGTAGTTTTGGCTGTCGGTGTGTCCGACGTGGTTGCTTAGAGGTATCCAAAGAGATAGGGTGTCTTAAGGCTATTTTTTGTTGTTTACTTGTAAGCTGTATACAGCTGATGCTCGATCTTCGGAAGTGGAGTTATATCACTCTCGTAATATTATGAATGAAGAGTTTGCTTAAAAAAACATAAAATTAAGAGGAATTCATGGAAATAAATCATTTAATTCAATTATTTACACCGGCATAGCTGTGGACAAGTCCATATGTGGGCGGGTGCGGAAAGAGAAACAACACATGGCTTCATGTCTATCTTCAACTTTCCTCTAATTCGGGGGATGTGTTCGGGTAGTCACAGTTCACTTCGAAAAAAGCTTTATTTTGTAATTCCCCTCTCCTGGACTTGCAATTTGGCTTCTTACGACAGCTTTCCCGAGAAACAAACAGATAATAAATAGAGGGGGATCTCTCACAAATCTTTCAAAATCATGGATCGGCTCAATGGTTCAGCGCGTCTCATGATCGTTTCCGATCTTGATCAAACAATGGTGGGTTCTGTATTGAGATGTCTTCAATGGTGAATCGATGTTTCTTCTTCTTCAAGCCGTGATTTGGCAGGTTTGTGGTTGCAGGTGGACCACGACGACCTAGAGAATATCAATCTTTTGAGGTTCAATTCACTATGGGAAGCTTATTACCGTCACGATTCACTACTGGTTTACTCCACTGGAAGGTCACCAGTGGCATACAAGCGCCTGAGGAAGAAGAAACCGATGCTGACTCCAGATATCACCATCACGTCCGTGGGCACAGAGATTGCTTATGGTGAGTTGATGGTTCCGGACGATGAGTGGTTGCAATATTTGGATCGGAAATGGGATCGGAACATTGTTACTGAGGAGACTGCCAAGTTTCCTGACCTCATTCCTCAGGTGCCTGCTATGTGTTTGTTGAAATGCTACTCCCTTGTTTTCTTCTTCTCTTTTCTGTTTAATTGTAATATGGGTTTGTTTCATTTCAGAAACAAACAGACCAAAGACCTCACAAGGTCAGCTTTGATGTTGAGAGCGACAAAGCCATGAAAATAATAAAACCTCTCTCTGAAATTTTAAAGAAAAGAGGGGTGAGATGATGTTTTTTAGTTCAAACTTTAAAGGAGCTATGTGTGTTACAGACCTTGTGCTTTGTGAGCTTCCTTTTACTTGATTTTCTTCCCTATTTTGTTGTTCGGTTCAGTTGGATGTGAAAATCATATATAGTAGTGGGATTGCGCTGGACGTTCTACCACAAGGGGCCGGCAAAGGAGAGGCTCTCGCGCATTTGCTTAGTAAGTTTAAGCTTGAGGGTAAACCGCCTACCAGTACTCTTGTTTGCGGAGACTCTGGAAACGATGCAGAACTGTTCACTGTTCCTGATGTCTACGGTGTGATGGTTTGTGGCCTCATAATAATCTCCTAGTCTGATATATTCTTGTTTTCGCTTGTTATGACATTATTATTGCAATAATTGGTAATTTCTTGAATATGCAGGTTGGTAATGCACTGAATGAATTGCTGGAGTGGCATGCCCTAAACGCAAAGGACAATGCTAATATAATTCATGCAACCGAGAGAGGTGCAGGTGGGATCATACAAGCCATTGGTGCATTTAGTTTGGGTCCGAATGTAACTCCTAGAGATATTAGAGACTTCTTAAAGTGCAAAGTGGATATATTTAATCCCGGACATGAAGTAGTAAAGCTGTATCTGCTCTACGAGAGATGGCGGCGAGCAGAAGTTGAGAAGTCTGAGCAGTATCTACAACATCTAAAATCAGTTTTTGTAAGTGATCTATTATTTGAATATACTTTTTCCCCTGTAAAGACTGAGTTCTAGAAATGCAGATATCAAAAGCTTTCAAAATTGGGCCAACAACTAACTGGTTATCTGATAGTATCATGACATTTCAGGCTTTGAAAGGCATTAAGTAAATGTCTTCAGTTCAATTTTCGCTGCCTTTACTGTTTGTTCTGTTTTAGGCAATTAACCACATTTTAAATTCTTAATTGTTTCTTCATGTTCCCTTTTGAAGTATCCATCCGGCACCTTCGTCCACCCTTCTGGAGTTCAGAAACCTCTTCACCAATGCATAGATCTGATGGGAAATGCTTATGGAGACAAGCAGGGAAAGCAATTTAGGGTCTGGGTGGATCAAGTTTCTTCAGCACAGATTGGTCTGGATGCATGGTTGGTAAAATTTTATAAGTGGGAGTTGTGTGGTAAGATTTTATTTGTTCTATCATTGTGTAATTCAACTTCTTGCCCACTCTTTGATGCTTTTTGTTTCCTTATTTATCACATATTTATCCATTATTGACTGGTCTCATTTCTTGCATATGGTGGACCTGTCACTTTAATTTGAATATGAAATTGCTGTAGTTTTTCAAGCTGAAAACTTTTTTGCTCAGACCATCCATGGTTATTTTTCAGTTTTAGCTTGCTGGCATCTCAAATGTACTCCTCTGATTTTATAGATGAAAGGATGGTAAAAATTCCTCTATTTTCCACAGCCTTGCATGGTTGTTATGCAGCTTGGGTATTTTCAATTTATACCAATAGATGAAAGGGTTGACAATATCACGTGCTGCTGTTTTTATCTTGGCCAATTTTCATGATAAACTGAGGACATTTATAGGCTTCTGGTTCCAGTGTTTAAAACCATGTAACATTTGCCTATTTACATGGATTTTGAGCTTTGGCGGTATATATTGTATTTTAGGGGAGGAATGGCAATGCTGTTTGGCAACAGTGTTACTAAGTTCAAAGGTGAATCTATAAACCAGTATTCTTTTTGGTCATGTGTTATTTGTTTCCCTCTGAAATGAATGTTGGCATGCACTAGCAGTGTGAGGTGGCAGATGGGCTGGTGTGGATGCACATGCATCAGACATGGTTGGATAGTTCAGGAGCAAAAGACCAAACTACATGGCTTTTCTAACTTCCCCAGGTATATATTTCATTTCAGCAAACAATATGAAGGATGAAATCTAATCCTTTCCTATTTTCATGATCACAGATGATTGCAACCTATATATAATATGAAGAGGACATGATTCCGGACAAATAGTACCACGATTGCTAATGTCACAAGTGGCGCAGCAAGAAGCATGATGTTTGATTGGAAAACTTGAACATATTCTTCTATGTAATAGTTACAGATTGTTTTAAGTATCCACAATTGGTTTCGGCAGTAAGTTTGGTGAATATAAATGGTTTGGTTTTGTTTTGTTTTGTTTGGTATAGATGGTTTATATCTGCCAGCGCCAGCGCCAACCCAGGTGTCTTATAAGATAAGATTACAATAAAGATAAAGATAGTTGAGTTGTGTTGTGTTGTGTTGTGATTGTGCATAGCAGAGGTGGAAGTGTGTTGTTGAAGTTATTAGACAGCACAGCACATCAGGTATATATATATATATGCAAGTGTTGATATAACTAAGGGAGGAGGAGAAGGAAACGGAGGAGGAGGAGGAGGAGTGAGTATTGATTCGATGTCGGGAGCACAAGGAGCGCAGCCGAAAGAGTCAAAGACAGCGACAGAGTATGGGACAGTGCAAGGAGGAGAGAACCGGACCAGAACTGATGTGCGCTCTCAGGAGGATGTCGGAGGGATTCAGGTGGACATGTTAGAGGACAAGGTGGAGGATGCTGCTGGCAAAGGAGGCCCTGTCTTTGGTGCCGGAAAAGATGACGATAAACAAGACCTCGGTGTCACTGGCACTGGCACGGCCTAGTCTCCTTCATGCTTGTAATCTTCCCTGTAAACCCAACTCATAAAAAGCTTTCATAATGGAGACAAGAAATCAGCACTATTTCTCCAACAACAACAATCTCATATGGATTAGGTCTTGCAAACTCATTCTGATTAAGGTTTACAAGTGTTTGGATATATTAAATCACTATATACAATCAGAATAATACATATATCATTTTACTAAAACTCCATCATATATAAATATCTATATTTAATAGATTATTTACCAAGTATAACGGGATGAAATATTAAATTATGAATACTAAAATGGAGCCAATGATATATAAGAAAAAAGACTACTCTCTGATCCATAAGACCATAGCTCATGTATATAAATAACTTATTTCAATTATTCATTTGTGTAATTTATAATTTAGCTACCAATAAAATTATAAATTACCTTTAGTCTACATTTAATTTTATGAAAATTTAATATGTAAGATACAACACTCGAGTTGGAGCGAAGAAAAAGAAGATACGGCCTCCAAAAAAATTATTGCGTTTCAAGTGATTTTTTACTATGTTTGCCCTATTTTTCCTACGAATACAACCAGATTAGCTCATGACTTTGTTCAATATAAACATAAACGACTTTATAAAATACAAAACTCGCGACAAAATCAAGTTAAAGTATGAAATTCTGCCTTGAAAGAATTAAATTTTGCTTCAAAAGAATGCTTATAATATTTTGCATCAGAACCAAAGAATGGTAAATACAAGAAGTCAACAGGTTGTGCAATATTGGGACAGGTATAAATGTGATGCACCTAATGTGACGACCCGAGAGCTTGGGCCACTTTAGACCCATTAACTTGGGCTGTTACATTGAGCCTAGTAGAGCACAACATAATCTGCACCAATCTATTAAGGGTTGGACTAGAGTACAAACGAGATGTTAGCATACAAATGTTAGAACACCTCTCATTC
>JAYMTP010003416.1:0-17058 GCA_036897365.1 Geranium brycei | reverse complement strand
ATTATTTCCAACAATGATAAAACACATTACATTGTAGATGACTTATTACACTTGGGCTAGGGCACAGCTCTAACAGTCTCTTGGTTTAATTGGCAACGACTTGCATCTTTTGGTTGGCGTAGTCACAGTGATAACCACATATGAAATAGTAGGTTCCGGAAGTTGGCAACGTTAACCTGTCGTGGCCACTGTCGTAAGCCCCTAAGTTATTTGACGAACTGCACAAGCTATACCCGTCTGCATTAACCGCGTACACATTGTGCTGCGTCGGATCATAGTTGAAAACTGCAGACAAATTAATTGAATCAGTCCAACGCATACAGACTTTGCACGTGAAATAACATAACAGTTTAGCGTTTTCATATACTTATCAAAAAAAGTTTATACGTAATTGAAATGAACGGTTTAGTTTAAGCATGCTACATTACAATTTCACATGCGTGCACGTGAGAAGAGGTGTTAATATGCATAATAACAATTTAAAGAACTCTTAAGAATCACAAGTTTGAAGCTGTCTTTCTTCATCGTAGCATAATCGAGCTCAAATCTTGATACACAACATACTGATGCAAAAAAAATCCCGATATTATAATTACCTAATATGTCACCAGCGTAAAAGGTTTTTCCTTGGGACCAGGCCTCTAGATCAATATCATAGCTCCACCCATTTTCGTCCCCAACAATATATTCCGTCGAAAATGTAAGAGCCGGAAGAGCTGTGATCATAATGGTAGCAACAAGCACAAAGACATTGGCTTTAGCCATGATTGGGAAGATATAAATGTTTCTGGGTTTTGTGTTGTGTATTTCAGATTACAATGAGAGTAGCTACGTACGTGATTTATAAGGTCGCAGGTCATTGTGGAGTGACGACGATTACAAGTGAATCGATCAAATTTAGCTTTGGTAATTCCACGCAGTTGGTGGAACATTGTTCCTGCGCATTTCAATGAATGGTTTGTATTAAATTACTGTGAGAGATTGAAACACATATATCATGTCTCATTCAAGATTCGACCGAAATGGCTATTGTTTCTATGGTTAATTGCAAATAGTAGTTGTGTGGCATTCTAGTTTTGAAATTAGTTGTGCACTTCGTTTTATTGTTATTAAAGTATGTGTGATTTTCTAAAAAAATAAATAAATCAAAGTATATGTGAATTTTTTATTACTCAGCAACAAAGGGATTTAAAAAAGAAATAAGAGTCCAAGAAAAGTGAGATCTACAACAAAAAGTGGATGAAATTTATACGGAAGTATTTTTCGCCTCCTTTTGAAATAGATCTATGCATTTAAACTGATTTCATTCCCTTTTTAAGTAGTTTTAAGTCATATTTGCACCACATACGTTTTACGGGTGTGTTCGCTAAATTTGCATGAAAACATGTCATTTTTAGAACGAAAACCGAGAAAACAACTGCATGGGCAAAAATGATCGACCATCCAATCTGGAGTACACCAACATAAAAAAACTCGTCTATCCAGCCCGTTAGGTGCAGGGCAAAGGCTTCTCGAGAGTAGCTTTTTTCAGGTCCAAAAAAAAAGGACCAGACGGACGGGGTGTCCACTCGGCATGTTCAGCCCCATCAGCACACAAACGAAAAAGAATGACGATCATTCAGTCATACTCTGACGTAAATGGACAAGTAATGAATGGGGTGCACAGTCTGTCTATCCGACCTCGTCAGGCGTAGTAAAAACCAACCTAAGAGCTCATCCTTCAAGATTTTGGACTGACGGCCTGGTGCGGCAGACGGACTCAACGCAAAGTTGATGCACTGGGGACGCAGACAGACCTAGCGACCGTTAGGCCTGTAGACAGTCGTCTACACACACTCGATTAACGTGCAACTGGACGCAACCGTTACAAGTAATACTAGTAAAACCGGGTCGAATTTATAGGGACCAATGAGTGTCAATTCACCTCAATTTCAGTTAAACAAATTAAAGTAAAGATGTAATTTATGGATAGTTGTATAACGAGCAATTGTAACAATGTCAGGTGAATTTCAGGAGAACTATTCACTAGAAAGAAATTACAGATGGTGGGTCGTCAAGATAAACCAAATCTAAAATAAATAAACAATCTCACAAAGCATGTCAACTAATCCTATGTTTTCATAAATACCGGCTCTTCCTCTCGATTTTGGAGTCGTTATAACTTCTAGTCCTCTCTAATTAGAAGCACTACAACTCCAATGAAAGTACAACAATTACGGGATATGGATTTCGAAGAGTTGAACCCCTTAGTTTGCGGTGTGTCAATTACTCACCGACCCTCTTAGACTCATACTGCAATTCAAACAAGATACCAATGTTTGTCAACAATAACATCAAGCAATAAAATGACAACTCATAATTAACCCCCAAGCTAGAATGAATATTACTTCAAAAATTCAGGATATCAAAGTATAAGACCTAGCACCCATATTACGGGTATTTAGTCCATAATCATGGAGGTAGAACCAAAAGTCACCGAATCCAATAAAAATCCAAAGAGAAAATGATAGAAATCCAAAACCCTAAACCTACTAGGGTTGAAGAACATGAACCGTCTAAATCTCCTATAAATGGATGTCTCTTGATGCTTGAATGATCCTAGTGCCTCAATCCTCCTTCAACGGGATCCAATCTCCTCTTGAAATCCGCGATCTCGCATTGGGAAGTCTTTTTCGTTATGCTCTCAAAATTCGTTGGTCCCTTTTGAAAATAGCACAATTAGGACTTTAAAGCGCTGAAATCGTACATGGCACGGTTTGGTGAAACCGTGCAGCCTTCCTCAACGCTTCGGACTTTTCTACCCAAATTGGGCCGTTTTCAAAATGTGGCACGAAGCCGCGTCATCTAAATTTATCAAAACGTCCTTCTGAAAAATTGTAAATCTTGGAATTTCTTTAATTTAATACATTATGGGGCCGATTTGAAGCTCGTGCCTGCCATCCCTAATCACACAACCAACCTAGTACATGTTTCGGGGGCGAGTGATGGGTTTGACCCGCCCGTAGAAAGAAACCCACTCGGAATTGGGTCTTAATGTCGAAGTCGAGTTTGCGAAGCAGAGTGGACAGTTTCTCCTCCACCACCATGCCTGAACAATCTCCATAGAATGCGCAACCCAAACAAGCTGGTGAGTCTCATCATCCTCGGATGTGCCAGGAACTCACAACCTCTCTACGCCCACCATCGCCGACGCTTCTTCGACACTCCTCTGTGTACACTCTCTCCGTCAACATTCTTCGCCCCAACCCGTACCTTCTGCGGCTACACCGCCGAGCAGTTCTCCGACGACGACTATGACTGCGACTTCGAGAACCAAAAGGTTCGTTTTTCTCGTCTCTGCATTGTTTCAGTTGCTGGTTGCTCGGAAATTTTGGGGAAATTGGAAATTGAAATGTTTTTGTGTTCAGTTTCGTTGCAATGAAAAGGGGATTTTAGAAATGAGCTTTGATCCTATAGCTTTCTTTATCTGATGCTCTCTGTTGGTAGATTTTTAGGTAAATGGTATACTAGAAATTGAAGGAAGGAATTGTTGATGAAAAATAATTAGTTTTAGTGCTGTAAAGGTTCTTTCTTATTGATTTTCCATAGCAAAAATTACCAATCTTGCCTCCTCTGAAGCTAAATTGTCACTAAAAATAAAATGGGATTTAGAATCTAGTGGCCCTCCTTCTGTTTTGTGACAACAAAATTTGGAGTTTAACTGAGTGTGGGATGAATTTATTTGATTTACTATTTCCTTTGATACCCAAGAAGTGAAAACCCCTTGGGACAGTTTTCCACCTCTTCCCTGAAAATTTGATCAGCAAAGCACCCTTGGTGTTATCAGTTTGCATCTGATTGCCCTGATGAGGCATTGATGGTGATGGCCATTTCCATTGGTGAAAGTAAATGATCTTAGTTCTTAAGTTAATGTATAGGCACAGTTGTCAAAGTAGCACATTAGCTGTTGGGCATATTTAATCAAGTGCGTAGAGTTCATTATGTTAGTTAGACCTGCTCAGGGGGTTACCAAGTCCAACCAGTCGCGAGCTGACTCAGACGGGCAGCCAAGGAAGAGTTCAGGAGAGGACTCCCACCAGCAGACCTCGGCTGAGAATGGGTCTATCGAGAAATTCATGCGGAGTGGCCCGGATTTAGGGCCCCACTCTGCAATATGATATTTCTTTCTTGGATGCTGCTGGTCATCCTTCTTGGTGCTCATCGCCCGGACGAGCTTCTTTTACAAGAGAATTTCTTTTCAGTCAATCCTTTTTTAGGTCTCTTGTATCTATCTTTTTCTGTAAGGTTTGGGGTTCCCTTCCCGGGATCCCTTTTTCTGCTTTTAATAAATTTATTGCTGATAAAAAAAAACTATGATGTGAAGGCAATAAAATGAAATACAATTTGGTGATCCTCAAATAGTTTTTTTTGGTGTCAGGCATCATCTTCGGTAGCCAACATTGACGACTGGAAGTGGAAACTGGAGAAGCTATTACACAATGAAAACAACCAAGAGATTGTGTCTAGAGATAAAAGAGATAGGAGAGACTATGAACAGATCTCTAATCTTGCCAAAAGGATGGGACTCTACAGGTAGAGAAACAATATATATGCATTATATTACGCTGTTGATCGTTGATCTAAATAATATGTTTTAACGTACAGTTTATTAATTTGTAGTGAAATTTATGGAAAAGTGGTGGTTGCGAGCAAGGTTCCTCTTCCTAATTACAGGCCAGATCTCGACGATAAGCGCCCACAAAGGGAGGTAACAGCATATAACTTCTGGCAGCTTTTGACAATCATTAGAGTATATGTAACTTGTAGAAATAAATACTGGAAGTGGAACTTATATGTTTTGCATTTGCAGGTGGTTTTGCCACTAAGCTTGCAAAGGAGAGTGGAGGGTCTATTTCAGGAACACCTTGATAGAATGCAGCTATGCTCTCCCAAAGATACCGAGAGCTGCAACAGCACTAAAACCATTGAAGATGGGAGGATTGATGAGGATCAAGATTCTTTTTTAGATTCTTCTGTTATGGAAAAGGTTCTTCAGAGGAGGAGTTTGCGATTGCGCAATATGCAAAGAACTTGGGAGGTATCATTCATTTGCTATTCAAAAGTTTGATCAGTGTGAGTGCATAAGTTTTTAGATTACAGATACAAAAAACAGAAATGAATTAGGACAGTTATCATCTAGCATGATGCATAGTGTCATTGATTTCTAGTAGCTTTATCATATCAAAGCAAACTGAACTTATTTAATGTAGCTCTTTGTTGTGAAAATTTCCTTTGTAACTGCTTTAGGTTTTATGAAGTTACTGATAATAGGTATGAAGAGGATGACTTGGGGTTCTAAATAGGGCTGGGGGGCAATACAACTGTTTGACAACACTGTAGCATCATGAGTGTGTCAGAAATGCTAGCTATGGGTGTAACGAGGAATAAGTTAAAAATTATAATGTTGAAAGAGAATGTGTACATGTGAACAGTCCTCCACGTTAACACATAGTGAAGAAAGAAGAAGATTGATTCACATTTAATTTGACACTCTAATAAAAAAACGTTATATGTTTCATGAGTTAGCTATTGGACAGTAAGTTATTGTGCTTTGTCTTGCAATGAATCGTTTGATATGGTTTGCTGAGGTTGACTCGTATGGCCATACATATTTGTGGACAAAGTATAGAAATAGTCATGCTATTTTGTGTGTATGTACAATCCATTACCAATTACCCCTACACATAAAATAAATTGGCACTCATGTAAATCAACAATAGCTTGTAGATTTATTGATTAGTTGTGGTCCTTTATGTTCTTCTCATAATAACTCGTGAAGTCGTGACAGTACTGTAAAGATGTTTCTGCAGTGAATGAGATGTACAATTAGCTTCAGTGATAGTTATTAGCACTTGCTTACATGCATCTCATTGTATCTTAAGGCTCGTTATTTATTGCTCGTTACCTCACACGTTTGTGTAAGTGATTAGCCATGTTATCTACCTACTATAGGAATCTCCAGAAGGCAGAAATATGCTAGAGTTCCGTAAATCTCTCCCTGCGTACAAGGAGAAGGAAAGCTTGCTCCAAGCAATAGCACGAAATCAGGTTTGATTGCAGAGTTCTCTAGTGTCTATCTGCATTTTCAATCAAGTATGCTAAGCACATTGTATTCTTTCGTATGGAAGATTGTTACTTGGTATTCCGTGGATCTATTTGCAACCGTTTGGATTTTTCGTCCTTCCTTTATAGGAAGTAAACACCCTGGTTCTCTACGGAATTGAATCTCCACCCTCTCTCTTTGTTTATCTTAATAGCTGAAGTGTTGCCAAGTAACTGAAAAGGACCTGGTAATTAATGGTTCTAGGTCCATGTTTTTGTCAGTTTTCTGAATTGTTTTTTTGTTGTTGTAATAATAGGTCATAGTGATCTCTGGAGAGACTGGATGTGGTAAGACCACTCAACTTCCTCAGTATATTTTAGAGTCGGAAATTGAATCTGGTCGAGGAGCATTTTGTAGCATCATTTGTACTCAGCCTAGGAGAATATCTGCAATGTCCGTTTCAGAAAGAGTTTCTGTAGAAAGAGGAGAACCTCTTGGCGAAACAGTAATTCTTGCTTCCCTTATTTTAGTTTATTGGTACAACCCGCATACGTTGGTGGAATGAATTTTGATTTCAAGACTTCTTTGGCTACGTTTGATTAAGTTTTTGGTTTAGGAAGGGAATCAAATTGGAATTTTACAAGGTTTTTTCCTTCTTAAAATTAAACAAAAATAAAGATGGATTCGTAACTTTGTCTTCTGATCCCCAATTACTGATGTAGAATTTTGAAGAGGAACGTGATTAAAACTTCAAATTTTCTAAGAAAAAACTGGGGAAGGGAAAGAAAAGGAGAAAGACAATGTGAATGAGTTTATTTTAATCCAAATAGCATCAATGGGAATCTCATTCCCATCCATCTTGATTCCCACTTCAGAAAAAAATATCTTATCCAGGCGCTGCCTTATTTCTTTCTGAGATGCCAAAACAGATCTTTTTCTGTAGGTGGGTTATAAAGTTCGACTCGAAGGAATGAAAGGAAAAAATACTCACCTTCTCTTCTGCACCAGTGGTATTTTACTTCGACGACTATTAAGTGACCGCAACTTGGATGGTATAACCCATGTTTTTGTTGATGAAATTCATGAGCGTGGCATGAATGAAGGTGCACTTCTGAATAAATGTACTTTCGTCTTCATTGGAGAACAATATAGTTCAATTATTAACAATTTTTTTGCTTCATTTGGTTTTTCTTTTTATAGACTTTCTATTGATTGTGTTGAAGGATCTTCTACCGCGCCGTCGAGATTTGAGGTTGATTTTAATGAGTGCAACCCTGAATGCTGAATTATTTTCTGGTTACTTTGGAGGGGCACCAACAATTCATATTCCAGTATGCTAAAACTGTAACTCTTTCTTTGTTTAATTACTTTGTACTACTTAAGTTATCGAATTGCCACAGAAACCATCTGCTTGAATGATCATTTCAATCCACTTTTGATTTCCTTTGTTTTAGGGAATTTAACTTGGTTATTAGTCTGGGGTGCCTAGGATTTTAATTGAATTCTTATTTTTTGGGAGAAATTGTTTCCATGATTAAAGATGATGGTCCCTGTTTAAATCTCATGTCTACTTAATCTGACTGTCTGCCCTATTTCTGTGTTAATCTACTTGAAAGTTTAGATGAGGTGTAGGTTAGAAGTATTGACCAGGTTTTTTTTTCAAGCAAAGGTTGTTTGTTCATGTAAGCTTTCCACGTGATATTTCAATTGGTTTTGTTCAGGGCTTTACACATCCAGTGAGAGCACACTTCTTAGAAGATGTACTTGAGATGACAGGATATAAATTGACATCTGTCAACCAAATTGATGATTATGGCCAAGACAAATTGTGGAAGACGCAAAGGCAGCTTGTTCCACGCAAAAAGAAAAACCAGATCACTACACTTGTTGAGGTATGGTGAGAAAATTTGGCTCCATTCGAGATATTTTGAATACTATACATATGACAAGTTTTTAATAGACTGATGACTCCCTGGGAAGGAGGATCATTTTATTGGCCTATATGATTCTTATGATCTATTTTTCCTTGATTTTCCAATATTTAAAGTGCAATTAGTCCAGCATATTCCATTCGCTTGAAGTATTACTCTGACATGATTTTTGTTCAGACTTTTTTTCATTTTGAAGCTTGTAGTGTTATATTAGTTATCTGTTAATTGTTGCACAGGATGCTTTAAATAAGTCAAGCTTCGAAGTTTATAGCTCCAGGGCACGTGATTCTTTGGCCTGTTGGACTCCTGATTGCATAGGATTTAATCTTATTGAAGCTGTCCTATGCCACATATGTCGGAAACAAAGGCCAGGTGCTGTTTTAGTATTCATGACTGGTTGGGAGGACATTAGCTGTCTGAAGGACCAACTGAAAGCTCATCCACTCCTAGGAGATCCTAACAGGGTTTTGCTCCTGGCATGTCATGGTTCAATGGCAACCTCTGAACAGGTATGATGAATATATATTTGTGCTTAGGAATTAGGATTTGTACTGTGATTAACATCTTTGTAAAAAGTTGTGTTTCTATATTTTCAAAGGTCGTTTGTTTTGCTTATCCTTGATGATTGTGTCAGGGCTTCCTTTTGTACACAAGAATGTGTACTGAAGCTGCCACCTCAAGTTACTTACTTCTTAAAAAAAAGTAACAGTTATTTTTCCCTTAGAGCTTGTCCAATGAGCTCCCTGCATTTGTTCCTTAACTATTGTAGGGAGTGAAAAATGTAAAAAACAACACTGCAATGAGCTCCCTACCCTATTTTTCATTCTCCCTCTCCTCACACATAGAGAGCTCCCTACATTCTCTTTTCTATTACTTTATACTATTATATTATTTTCTTACCTTTTTTTATTACCTCTCTCCATTATCTTTTAACTCAGTAAGTAAAATATATTATTATAATAACGTATTTAACTTAAATGTAGGGAGCTTGATTGGAACAACAATTTTAAAAATTACTCCCTACACTAATATCTACGTAAATCACTCCCTACATTAGCTTAAATGTAAGGATCATGATCGGAGATGCTCTTAGGGACATGTTATATAAAGAGGTATTATTAGAGAGCCTCGCATTAATTGTCGTGAAGTACCAGATCATGAAAAAACAATCTTGGAGGTTTCTGCCGTAAGACTAGGATTTGCTTCTTGTTCAAGTCCGGGTGCCTTAATTGCATCTACTGGCTCTTCATATGAAAAGTTTATCCTATATAACTCTTGCATATCTTATTGTTCACTGTCTTGCATATTTTGATTCCTGCAGAAACTTATATTTGAAAAACCACCTCCTAATGTGCGTAAAATAATTCTTGCTACAAATATGGCGGAGGCAAGCATTACAATCAACGATATAGTTTTTGTGGTTGATTGTGGTAAAGCAAAGGAGACCACCTATGATGCCTTAAATAACACGCCTTGTCTTCTACCTTCCTGGATATCTCAAGCGTCTGCTCGGCAGGTGAGTCTTCTTATACTCTGGTTCAGTTTATTAAGGTTTTCCTTTAATTGGTATACCTTATAGTTGCATTATGTGAAAGAATACTTTCATCCTTCAGTTCCAACATTTATAGGTCACTGATTCCAGAAGAAGTATTTAACTATTTGCAGTCAGATCATTTCCTTATAGATATGGTTATGTGTATTGTAGGAGTTTCTGGCATGCTTCGCTTAAGTGAGAGAATGTTGTAACTGGTTTGGAAACTTGGTTACTTGCAATGTAGAACATTGTAGTCCATCTTTTAGAAAGTCTGATGTTATTAGCATCAGTTTTTACCTTCTTATAGACCCTTCAGTTTGCACTCTTAACATGTGTTAGATGCCTATCACTCTTCATGTATTATGCAAATGATCATCTAACCCTCTATTGCATAATATTTGTGGTACAGAGAAGAGGAAGGGCTGGTCGTGTGCAGCCTGGTGAATGTTACCACCTTTACCCTAGATGTGTTTATGAAGCTTTTGCTGAGTATCAACTTCCTGAACTTCTGAGAACTCCTTTGAATTCTCTCTGCTTGCAAATAAAGAGTCTGCAGGTTGGAAGTATTGGTGAATTCCTGTCAGCTGCTCTTCAACCACCAGCACCATTGGCTGTAAGTAATTTGCTTGTCTGGATTACGTGATATTCTTGTGTCCTGCAAGTAATGAATAGTCTGTCTTCAAGTAATGAATAGTCTGTCTTCAATAAATTATCTTGTGCTGCTTGGATAAATCTCTGTTATTACAGCAATCCATTATTTTTAATATTTGCTTCCTATCAATCTACAGTATATATAAATAGAAAATATGGATGACATGGTACTTGAAATTGATATGTTTTCATATTTGTCGTGGCACATTTCTGTTCATGCATGCAGGCACATTTATTTTTCAATCTCTAGAATATCTGTGGTAATTATGTACAAATTCTGTTTTTTTTTGTAAAAATGTACTAAGAATGATTATATATAGTTCGATTATTAGACTGTTTGTTTGTGCCAAAACGTTTATTTGCTCTTAAACGACACTAAGTATGAGAGGGAACCACAACTAGAGGAATTCTAAATGTGTGCCAAAGAGGTGTATATTTTACAATTGGTGTATATAAATTTGATGATGCACTACCAACTGCTATAGAATTCTCTTCATTTTCCATTTGCATAGAGCAGAAGTGATTGCTCAATGGAACCGATAGATTTATTTGATATTGTAGCTAAGTAAGCTCTTGATAGTACATTATTTTGCAGCATTAATGTATTCATCTTCAATTATTAGGACAACTTGATAATTTGAGTCGGTGGCAGGTCCAAAATGCTGTTGATTTTCTTAAAATGATCGGGGCTTTGGATGAGAAGGAAAATCTGACTGATCTTGGTTAGTCTCTTAGTTTCTCTTTCAGGGGTAGATGTGTAGTTGAGTTTACCTGTTTTCTTGGAAATGTTGAGTCTGTTAACTCGCTTGTGATACTGTTTTTCTTTCAGGAAAGTTTTTGTCAGTGCTTCCGGTAGATCCTAAACTGGGGAAAATGCTGATTATGGGTGCTGTCTTTCATTGTTTTGATCCTATTCTTACAATCGTAGCTGGGCTTAGTGTCAGAGATCCATTTCTCTTGCCTCAAGACAAGAAGGATGTGAGTAGATCTTTCTTCTTTAGCTCACCAGAAGTTTTAATTGTGCTATCTGCTATGGAAATATGAATATGAGTAATATATAAACCTGACCTCATTACAAACATTGTTAAAGCTTAAATCTTACGCTTCTAGGATATAGAAATTAAAAGCCCCATATAAATGTAAAAGCCAAGCCACACCCAACTAAAAGGTTGATTCTTTAAACTGATTTCTACTGCAGAAGAAGGATATCTTTCCTTTACAAGCCTAAATTGTTGTTGTAATCCTTGGTTATTGTTAAGAGAGCTGCTATTGATTAGTTGGAATGTAAGTCATTCTGACAAGATGTAAACCTTTATTTCTATAGATACGTGGTATATATCATCTCAACTAATGGCCTGAGGATGAAATAGATTCAATTAGATCTAGAGGTCCCTGCCCCTTTACTTATGAATTGCAGTCCTACAGCTTAAATTTGAAGGTGCTTAGAATGCCACTTTTTCTACATTTTTGTCTATTTCTGGAAGAGTTTGTACACAACACAAGAAGTTGAAGGTTGAGTTTTTTTTCCAAGGACATTAGTCGTTTGTGTGTAATAAGATCTAGTTTTCACACAAATGGTAAACACCTTAATGTTTTAGCAGATTGCAGTTGCAATTTTGGGCGTATGCATCATAATTCTCATGTTGCCAGGAATTAGGATTGGGCATCTCAAATTCCCCTGAAGAACTCATAAATTTCATTAACTGATAATTTTGCTTTGGAACTCAGTTAGCAGGGACAGCAAAGGCTAGATTCTCTGCTAAAGACTATAGTGATCATATGGCTCTTGTCCGTGCATATGAAGGATGGAAAGATGCAGAAAGAGAAGGATCAGCTTACGAGTATTGCTGGAGGAATTTTCTTTCTGCTCAGACTCTCCAGGCTATCAATGCTCTACGGAAGCAGTTTAGCTACATTTTGGAAGAAGCTGGCTTGGTAGAAGCAGATGCAAGCACCAACAATAAATTAAGTCACAACCAGTCATTGGTCCGTGCAGTCATATGTTCTGGACTCTTTCCTGGCATAGCTTCTGTAGTGGTAAGGCACCCTTATCTTGAAATGCCCTTCTGCTGCATTACCCTTTAAGTTCTGTGGTGTTGAGTTATAACTATGAATTCTCTAAAAATGCAGCACAGAGAGACATCTATGTCTTTTAAAACTATGGACGATGGCCAGGTTTTAATCTATGGGGTAAGTCTTGGATTTATGAGGATTTAAAATTCTTCTTCCTTTTTGTTTTTAGCATCTTGTATGCAAGTAAATGTAAAAGCTAGCTGAATCAAGCTCAAATATATCCGGGTTCATCTCGAGTTTGATTCAAAAAAATAAAACTGCCTCGAACTCGGTTCGGTTAGGCTCATTTAGTTTTCTTTATAAATAGATATTGATTGAAAAATTAAACAAAATCTGAAATTCGTGCACATAAATTTGCAAATAATAATGCAATAAAATGTCAGGTATAATAAAATATTGTTATGAATAATTTTTTGGCATAAATAATACAATATGTATTTTCTAGAAGTTAGTATTATAGGTTGACGTGTACCATAAGAAATACAATATGATTTTTTGAACTATAACAAATGAAATATAAATTAAAAATAAATGAGTTGTTTGGAGCTTAAAAAGCCTTGGATGCTTGGGTGATGGCTCATTTATTAAACGAGCTCAATTATAAGTAGCCCGAGTCAAATATTTAACGAAATGTACTCAATTGATCATTATCTAGTTGGATTTATAAGTACACGTTTTTCTTTTTTTTACAAAAATTTCATTGGGTAACATCTCGTGGTCAATAGAAGA
This sequence comes from Geranium brycei, assembly GCA_036897365.1. NCBI lineage: Eukaryota > Viridiplantae > Streptophyta > Magnoliopsida > Geraniales > Geraniaceae > Geranium > Geranium brycei. The sequence goes on along the minus strand of JAYMTP010003416.1, from coordinate 4,058 downwards.
GAGATTACTAGTTTTGCAATTGATTTTATTTTCCGAATGTGTAAACTTTCCACAGAATTTCTTAAGTTTTCTAATGCTGCTTCTACTTCAGAATTCTGTTAATGCACGTTACCAGACTATACCTTACCCATGGTTGGTCTTTGGAGAGAAATTAAAGGTTAATACTGTTTTCATACGCGATTCTACTGGTGTATCTGATTCCATACTGATCCTTTTTGGCGGTACTCTAAAATGTGGAGCTCAGGTAATTTATCCAGAAATTATCATAATTGTCGATGGTGCTAGAGAGTAAATTCTAACAGTTCTGATTAATGTTTCCCTAATTTCCCCAGGCTGGGCATTTAAAAATGTTGGAAGGGTACATTGACTTCTTCATGGATCCAAGTTTGGCAGACTGTTATTTGAAGCTTAAGGAGGAAGTTGATAAGCTAATTCAAAAGAAAGTGAGTTTGGAAACTGTCTTAACTTTATTAACGTTCTTGATGCATCTTATGCAAAAGACATGTGTGCAGATCTATCTTATGCAATCTGAACATATTATCTTTACATGATTTTGCATCAACTCCATGCTTCTATGCTCACTTTATGAGATAGTACCTATCTTATTGGTCTGACAGAGCTTGCCAGGTTGGTGAAGATGAGTTCTATCTTTCTTGAGAACCAGGGTTTGAGTGCTGGTGGGTCATCTGAATGGGGTTCGGGGTTAGTTTAGGTAGGGTGGGCGCGATAAAAAACAAGTATATATTCCATTGTTATTCATGTGAATATAATGTTATGAACAATCTGTCCCTTTGCTTGGTCTTCTTGTTTGTGGTTTAATCCACTTGTTGAGAGAACGGAACTTTCTTAAACAAAGATTAACAAATGCCCACAGTACCAGACAATTTTAACTGGGAACTAGAATTAGAATATCATTTTCTACTTATTTCTTTAGTTCTTCTTTCTATAGTTTTAGGCAGCAGAGTCCAAGAACAAGGTAAAGCCCAATTTTTTATATTGCTTTCTGGACTTGCAAATGTGAGGAGATTTACTATTAAATGATAATTGCTGAGTGTATGGAATCATGCAGCTTCAAGATCCTAGCATAGACGTCCTCAAGGAAGGAAAGTATCTAATGCATGCAGTTCAAGAGCTGGTATCAGGAGATCAATGTGAAGGAAGATTTGTTTTTGGGCGTGATATCAGGAAACCCAGGGAACCTAGCGACAACAGATTCACAAAAGACGGAACAAACCCAAAGAGCTTGCTTCAAACTCTGCTAATGAGGGCAGGGCATTCACCTCCAAAATATAAAACGAAGCACGTTGTTAAGACAAATGAATTCCGATCTCTTGTAGAATTTAAAGGTATGCAGTTTGTAGGGAAGCCCAAAAGAAACAAGCAGCTTGCAGAGAGAGATGCTGCTATAGAGGCATTGGCATGGTTGACTCATATTACCGATGACAACAGGGTTGAAGACGATCACTCCCCTCCGGATGTTACTGACAACATGCTAAAACTTTTGGGCACACACACAAGGTCAAGCTCAAAGTCAAACTCAAACTCAAAGCGCCGCTCTGGATGATTACATGGTACCACCCTCCCTTTACTATATTATTAGATGCAAGATTGTGCATGTCTATTAGGCAGAGATGCATTGTTACCATAACAGATCATAGAGTACTACTCAGCCCAGTCCACATTATATTTCTTGTGAGCGGTGTCTAGGAAATCCGATCTTTCAGGGTTGTAAACATTATAGAAAAGTGGTTTAAGTTATCTCAGTTGCATTGTAATTGTAAATTTTGTAATGTAGACAGAAATTGGTTTATCCAAGTTTTTGAGCGGAGATGTTGATGTGCATCAGAAAACTCATAGATTAATAAGAAATGTAATTTTTTTTTGAGTTCCAATTATATTGATGCATGAATTTTTGGCAACCAATAAGTACGTGTACAGGTGACTGAAGTCTTTAACATTGTGGATAAAGTCATTAGTTTCAGAATTTATAACCCTATGCTACCTGAACAACCAAAAAGTAGAGGGAATCGTACAATTTTCCGATACAAATTTAATCAGGCACACAAATAATGATGAATTATAAGATGGAAAAAGTGCTATTGATGGTCAATTAGCAAGATTCAATCATCTAGCTATGCAAACATCACTTTTGCTCATTAAGATAGAAAACAATGTCTTTCATCAGTCATTAACTAAATACTTCAAAGACTTGAAAAACTCTCAATTCGAATCCAATTAACTGCCCACACCGCCATATTATGTCTACATATTCATGTACTAAAGTAACATTTGGCAAAATATGAAGCCATATAAATCTAAATTTGTCTGTGGCATTCATAACGTGCCAATAGAACACCAAATCACAAAACTAAACAGGTCCGCAAAAGGAAGTCACTTTCCACTAGAAATATGATGATGATGTAGCAAAACCAGACAGGGATCAAATTGAAGCCTCCACTCCACAGTGCCATCAAACTTAGATACCAACCTGCCACCCATAAACATAAAATGATAAGATTAGTCTGATAGTACAGACAAATCCGTCATAAATCATAAACATTAAAAGAGGCAGATAATGCTAGTCAGATTGGATTTTAATTTAAGACATCCTATTATGTATACCCAACTTCATATAAAAAAAATGTTAACCAAAAAAAACTCAGTTCATGCATGTAAACACCAGCAGAATAATAATATTTCACAAATCAGAGATGTATACCCAGCAGAAACAACATAAATTGGCGTGTGAAAGGGATCAGTCTGCCATGAAACTTAGCCATACAGCACTGCAATGACTTTCCAAAAGATGTCCAACCATTTGAATATGCATATCTTTTAGTATGCAACTTGCAAAATGAAAAAAAAAAAACTCAAGGCTCTTCCCATTTCGATTACATATTCCTATCATATTCTCTCTTTTGCAAGCAGGACATTTCAAATAATGAATTCATTTTCCAAAACGTTTGGTCAATGCCAATTGTGCTAATATACAGGGTTCTACAACAACCCAATACTTCATCATGGACAGGGGAATGCGTTTGACTAGTCAGATACCTAAACCATATCAAGTTGTGCAAGTCTGGCACCGACTGATTTTGGGACAACCATCTGGAAGCAAAGAACCGGTTTCTGGGAAAAACAAAATCTTAAGGGATCAAGCAATTTAATCTTGTAAAGAATCTGGATATGGCACATAAGGGATGTTTTCAATTATTCAGAACTAATGCCAGTTCAAATCACTACAAATCTCCATACCTGTTATCAGTATAGTAAGCAAAACATCTACAGGGGAAAGAGGGAGTATCTTTAGTTTGGATCTTTACTCAATGCTTCAGAAAAGACTGAGTTCAACCCATTTCTAAACCACAAACAGAAACTCTATAAACTAAAACTAAATTTTGCACTAGTAACACATCTTGAACACAAGAACATATTTCAATGAAATTACACACTAATATAGAGCATAAACACAAAGCAGGCGCAACAGAAAAATAAATTTCTGCATCAAACACTTCAAATTACTATAGCAGACAGATTCAAGTACAAATCTCTGACTAACAGCATCGGCATGTAAAATTCCAATAAATGTTACTCTGTGTTATTCTTCTATATCTTAATCTGACATGTTGTTCAAGTCAAACTTACACATACACTACCGCCAACAACAAGGTTATTATTATTATCATCAGTGTTCTACGAAACTCCGACTTATCTGATTATTCTCCTATTATTTTCGATTAACCCTCAAATCCGATTAATTTCCGGAAGGACCACTCCGCCTAGCTTTTTTTAGAACACTGATTATCATCTATTAGCACAGTTTAATTGATAAACAAATATCAATAAATAGCATTGAGAACCATTATAACTACTAACTAGGGAGCATTGTGATTACCAATGGAATAACAATGGAAAAGCTCAAAGCAGAACATAAACTAGAAACAAAACAAGTGTGCAAAGCAATACCAAATTACTGCTGCTGATTTTGGGAATTGGGCGGCGGCGGCATGTTAGGCCTTGGCGGCCCATAAGCAGGAACACCCCCGCCAGGCGGAGGC
>JAYMTP010003415.1:7500-17060 GCA_036897365.1 Geranium brycei | reverse complement strand
TGCTTTTTTATTTTCTATTGGTATCTGTGGATTAATTACGAGTCGGAATATGGTTAGGGCCCTTATGTGTCTTGAACTTATGCTGAATGCGGTTAATATGAATTTCGTAACATTTTCTGATTTTTTTGATAGTCGCCAATTAAAGGGTGCTATTTTTTCCATTTTTGTTATAGCCATTGGAGCCGCTGAAGCAGCTATTGGACCAGCCATTCTTTCGTCAATTTATCATAACAAAAAATCAACTCGTATTAATCAATCGAATTTATTGAAAAAGTAGTATTAATCAGAAAAATGAGACTATTATTATTCATCAATTTGCATTGGCCTGTATGATATGAAACCTAGACGCTATTTGCGAAAACGGCGGAAGTCAAAGTATCTTTTCCCTTCTTTTTTTTTTTTAAGAGTCAACTCAAAGGAAAGGTAGGTTGAAAAATTCTGCTAAATCATTGATTCATCTGGTGTATAAATATATGAGTTATTATCAAATAAATTGACTAGATCGAAAATTTATGTTATGACGTTTCAAAATTGATAGACCCCATGGCACACTCAGTAAAGATTTATGATACATGTATAGGATGTACTCAATGTGTCAGAGCCTGTCCCACAGACGTGTTAGAAATGATACCTTGGGACGGATGTAAAGCTAAGCAAATTGCTTCCGCTCCAAGAACAGAGGACTGTGTCGGTTGTAAGAGATGTGAATCTGCCTGTCCAACGGATTTCTTAAGCGTTCGGGTTTATTTATGGCATGAAACAACTCGAAGCATGGGTCTAGCTTATTAAATTAATACATTTAACAAAACCCCAGTTGAATTGAATACATTTTTCTTTTTTACCGACAAAACCCGTACTCGAAAAAGAAAAAAGAATATATTCTATTTTTGAGCATGGGTTTTATGGTCCAAATCCAAGCGTATCTTGTCTTTACCACGAATTATTTTCCTTGGTTAACAATAATTGTTATTTTTCCGATATCCGCGGGTTCCTTAATTTTCTTTTTCCCTCATAGAGGAAATAAGGTAACTAGATGGTATACTTTGTGCATATGTTCACTAGAGCTCCTTCTAACGGCCTATGCATTCTCTTACCATTTCCAACTGGACGATCCATTAATCCAACTTGTGGAGAATTATAAATGGATCCATTTTTTTCAGTTTTACTGGAGATTGGGAATAGACGGACTTTCTCTTGGACCCATTTTACTGACAGGATTTATCACCACTTTAGCTACTTTAGCGGCTTGGCCGGTTACTCGAAATTCACGATTATTCTATTTCCTGATGTTAGCAATGTACAGCGGTCAAATAGGATCATTTTCTTCTCGAGATCTTTTGCTCTTTTTCATCATGTGGGAATTAGAGTTAATTCCCGTTTATTTACTTCTATCCCTGTGGGGGGGGAAGAAACGCCTGTATTCAGCTACAAAATTTGTTTTGTACACTGCAGGAAGCTCCCTCTTTCTATTAATAGGGGTTCTAAGTATCGGATTATTTGGTTCCAACGAACCAACATTCCATTTTGAAATATCAGCTCATCAATCGTATCCTGCGGCACTGGAAATAATATTCTATATTGGCTTTCTTATTGCTTTTGCTGTCAAATTGCCGATTATACCCTTACATACATGGTTACCAGACACTCACGGAGAGGCCCATTACAGCACTTGCATGCTTCTAGCCGGAATCTTATTAAAAATGGGAGCTTATGGATTGGTTCGGATTAATGTGGAATTCTTGCCCCATGCGCATTCGATGTTTTCCCCCTACTTGATTACAATAGGCGCAATCCAAATAGTCTACGCAGCTTCAACATCTCTTGGTCAGCGTAATTTAAAAAAAAGAATAGCCTATTCCTCTGTATCTCATATGGGTTTCATAATTATCGGAATTAGCTCTATAACGGATACGGGGCTTAACGGAGCCATTTTACAAATAATCTCTCATGGGTTTATTGGTGCTTCGCTTTTTTTCTTGGCAGGGACGAGTTATGATAGAATACGTCTTGTTTCTTTTCACGAAATGGGCGGAATGGCTGTCGCCATTCCAAAAGTATTTACGATGTTCAGTATCTTATCAATGGCCTCCCTTGCATTACCAGGTATGAGCGGGTTTGTTGCAGAATTGATAGTATTTTTTGGAATAATCACCAGCCAAAAATTGCTTTTAATGCCAAAAATACTAATTACTTTTGTAATGGCAATTGGAATGATATTAACTCCGATTTATTCATTATCTATGTTACGCCAGATGTTCTATGGCTACAGACTTTTGAATGCCCCAACCCCCCCTTTTTTTGATTCTGGGCCACGAGAGTTATTTGTTTCGATTTCTATCCTTCTACCCGTAATAGGTATTGGTATTTATCCCGATTTTCTTCTGTCATTATCGGTTGACAGGGTTGAACTTATTGTATCTAATTTTTTTCTAGAGAGCTTTCAGAAATAAAACAAAAAAGAAACCCTAGGGAAAAGGAGAATTCTCATTGGACACTCAACAAAGGAGGTTCTTTGTCTTAGGTTGAAGTGAAACAAAAAGAGTCCAAATTTGGATTTGTAATCAGACATCTTTGGCCCTTGGGAGAACCCTTTGAATCAAGTTGTGCGTAGTGATTCAAACGGTTCCCAATGGCTGAAATTGGATTATTAGTCTATTTTATTTATATACGCTGACCATGCTGCCAATCTACGTTTCGATTTCTCAGAAACTTTCTTCAATTCAATTCGAATTTTATGATATTACAAATGAACCATAACTATGTAACCCTATTCTTAATAGATTGATTCCGAAGTAGCATACCCAAATTATAAAAAAGCCCATAGAAGCCACAATTGCCGAATTTACACCTTCCACCCTTTTATTTGTTCGAATATGTAAAAAAATGGCAAATACTGTCCAAGTAATAAATGCCCAAGTTTCCTTGGGGTCCCAACTCCAATATGAACCCCACGCCTCGTTAGCCCATACGGCTCCTGACAGAATCCCTATGGTTAAAAAGAGAAATCCTAGACTAATAATACGACAACTCCAATAATCCAATTGGTGAAGCAATTGAGACCTATAATAATTTACAGAAGAAGTAAGAAAGGTGCTTAGTAAAATATTCTTTCTTTCAGTCAGGTATTGAATATTCGAAAATGGTACATTTAATAACTTATTTCTTTTACCAAAGACAAAGACCCTTTTACTTTTTCGAAATGTAATGATTAGAAGAGCTATTGATAATAACGATCCACACAAAAGAGCTGCGTAGCTCAATATCATCATACTTACGTGCATCATTAACCACTGGGATTGGAGAGCGGGCACTAATTTTTTGGATTTATGCAGTTCAGCTAAAAGCCCCGAAGTAGCAAAGCCTTGGGTAAACAGAGCACTTGGGTAGCTTATTGCGCTTAAATAATTTTTATCGTTTTTAAAATATGGAAGCATGTTAATAATGGATAAATTCCATGAAAGAAAAATTAATGAGTCGTATAAATCACTTAATGGAAAATCTCCTGAATAAGTCCAACGAGTTATTAATAATCCTGTTATACAGAAAAAAGAAACTAGCATCCCCTTTTCTGAGGAATCATATAGTCCTACGATTTCATCGAATACTAAGCTTATAAAATGAATTGTAATTAGAATTGAAACGACCGAAAAAGAGATATGGTTAAATATGTGCTCTAAAGTCAAAAATATCATACAAATAAAAAAAAAATGAAGAAAATGAAGTCAGGGTTCCTCCAATTGACATATAAGAAAATAAGAAACAGAAATCGGAAATTTCATTTTATTTATTTTTTCATTTTAATATAGATTATTAATGTGATGTGGGTTTTTCTATTGAGTTTTGTATTGAGTTTTCTATTGAGAATGAAAAAGAGGATAGTAGTATGGTCGCCCTAGATGTAGTTGCTTTCTTGTAGAAGGCATTTTGCCGCCACTCGGACTCGAACCGAGATGCTTTAGCACTGCTTCCTAAGAGCAGCGTGTCTACCGATTTCACCATGGCGGCGTGCTCCAAATTATCAAAATCTATGATAATTCATTTTTACATTTTTATTCAACTGTCTAGATTCTAGATCTAGAAAATCTCGACATCCCGTTTTGTCAAAGAGTCTTGGCCTTTTGTGGAAAAAATGTGGAAAAAATCGATCCGATTTCTCATCTATTATATGTCTACTGACGTAGGTCAAGCAATCGGCTATTTTCCATTTGCGGGTTTATGATCCATAGTAGTTAAACCCTTTTTTTATGGATAGTAGATTTTATAGAAAAGGATTTTAAACCCGAAAAGAAAAATACGTTTAGAAATACAATAGATCAAAGAAAACTATAAGTAATGCAACTATGAATCTCACGGGGAGTTCAGTTCGATCCTGGCTCAGGATGAATGCTGGCGGTATGTCTAACACAGGCAAATCGGACGGGGAGGGGGAGTGGTGTTTCCAGTCCAGTCGCGGCCAAGGATACACTTCAACACAACCCAATAAAACATTTTTGATCTGAAAATGGAACGGGTACATCACATGATAAAAAGGATCCAAGAACTACTTACTCAAATGAAAAACGTGCTAGAGTCTGGTTTGCAACTATTGAAAGACATTCCACTGAAGACGCTGGTGGAGGGTTTTGGCCTCGTAGTTTGGACTCAACGTCCGTGCTACCAAAAAACGGTGATCTTTCTAGTTGGACTCCGTCTTGCTTTTTATGCACTGCGCGGGGTAATGTCGCTATTGGTTATTATACACAATCGGCTATATTACTTATCAGATATCCTTGATAAGGTTTTTCGTTGGATCGTGGAGGCTCCATTACCCTTTGGGGCCTGGCTAGGAAAAATTATAGAGGGGATTGTGAGATTTATCAAGGAAATAAGACGGGACCAATAGAAATCCGGAAAGGAAAGGAGGGAATTTCCGGGCCGGAAGGCGAATATGAAATGAAACACATAGATACGAAGTTATGCCTTGGAATGAAAGACAATTTCCGAATCCGCTTGGTTTACGAACAAGGAAGCTATAAGTAATGCAACTATGAATCTCATGGAAAGTTCGATTCCGAAGTCTATCTATAAAGCTAGAAAGGGGAGATTTTATGAAAAATGGAACCGATTCTTTCGTTTCCTTGGGTCGCTGGCCATTCGCCGGGAATTTCGGGTTTAATACCGATATTTTAGCAACAAATCCAATAAATCTAAGTGTAGTACTAGGTCTATTGATCTTTTTTGGAAAGGGAGTGTGTGCGAGTTGTTTATATCAAGAATAGGCTGGATCCAACCAGCTGCACTTTTTTTCTTGTGCTGTAACTAGGAAGGGGGGGAGACACTTTAGACCTCGATTTTGAATCAGAAGAAAAGAGCGGATCTATTCACTCTATCAATAACCGAGCCGGATCTGGTGTATCATAAGGGATTTTTATTTTCTATTGATTCCTACGGATTGGATCAAAAACAACCCTTGGGTGAGATATTCCTCGCCAGGGCTGAGTCGAAAAAGAAATCTTTATTGGTTCTACCTTCGCCTTTTAATGATACTCTGAATCATAGGCCTATAATGAAATATAGAGTCAACCAACATTTATCGAGTTTGAAAAGGGGCAGAGAAAATACCTGGATCCTCTTATTTTTATCGAGAGATCCGTGAATCGGGACCCTAATGCATATAGAGACAAATGGTACAAGGGGAGCAAGAATTTCCAGGAACATTTGGAACATTTTGTTTCTGAGCGGAAGAGCCGTTTTCATTTTCAAGCGCAGAAGAGCCATTTTCAAGTAGTCTTGGGTCGATTACATCAATATCAATATTCGATTGATTGGTCTATGTTTAGTGATAAAAAAGATTTGACTAAGTCTAAGCCACGTGGTTTATTTTTGTATACGTTAGTTCGCTCATTTTTGTACAAATCACTTAGTTTCTTTTTGTCCAAGTTACCTGTCTTTTTTTTCGAAGTTTCTTGGGTTTTTGTATAAGCTATTCCCGAAATTCCTCGTACCGTAAGTTGCGGGAATATTCCCATTTATAGGTCCGAGATCCGCATCTATGAATTGAAGGGTCCAACGGATGAACTCTGCAATCAGTTGTTAGAATCAATAGGTCTTCAAATCGTTCATTTGAAAAAATGGAAACCTTTCTTATTGGATGATCATGAGACTTCCCAAAAATCAAAAAATCCCAGGAACAAGAACAATATCGCCACTGTTGTTCGATAAGATTTCAAGGATTGACCCCTTCCATACTAGACATAATCGCAGGAAATCTTTTGATAACACGGATTCCTATTTCTCAATGATATTCGACGATCAAGACAATTGGCTGAATCCCGTGCAAGCATTTCATAGAAGTTCATTGATATCTTCTTTTTCTAAAGCAAACCGACTTCGATTCTTGAATAATCCACATTACTTCTCTTTTTCTTGTAACAAAAGATTCCCTTTTATTGTGGAAAAGGCTCGTATCAAGAACTCTGATTTTTGGTATGGACAATTCCTGAATATCTTGTTCATTCGCAACACAAAATTTGCTTTGTGCGGCGGTAAAAAAAAACATGCTTTTGAGGGGAGAGATACTATTTTACCAATCGAGTCAGAGGTATCTAACATATTCATACCTAACGATTTTCCGCAAAGTGATGCCGAGAGGTATAACTTGTACAGATCTTTCCATTTCCCAATTCGATCCGGTCCATTAGTTGATAGAACCCTTTACTCGATCGCAGACATTTCTGAAAGCATCTCTAACAGAGGGACAAATGGTCCATTTTGAAAGAACTTATTGTCACCCTCTTTTAGATATTGATATTCATTTATCTGATTCAGAAAGGCAAAATTTGCATCAGCATCCCGATTTCAATTCAAACATGGGTTTGATTCACATTCCATGTTCTGAAAAATATTTCCCGTCCCAAAAGAGGAAAAAACGGAATCGCTATCTAAATCTAAAGAAATGCGTTGAGAAAGGGCAGATATTTCGAACTCTTCTCTCAAAGATGAAAGATGTCTCGAACCCTTCTCTCAAAATGGACTATCGCCCAAACATATATGCCGTGGTTCTTCACTTCGACAGGGTACAAATAGTTCACTTTGCTATTTTTAGATAATTTTTAAGACCTATTGCTGATACTCAGTCTAGGTATCCGTCAAAAATTTGTATCCCCCTTTTATGCTATTACGGGTGATATTAGAGATGATCTTAGGTACGCAGGGGGTCGTTAGGCCTTGGCAAATTCTTCAGCAAAGGTGGGTTCTTCTCCAAAGGAATCGGATAAGGGAGATTTCGAGTACGTGTTTTTTACGCAACCTCCCTCCGTCCGCAGAAATTATTCATTGAAATCATGAGTCACCATTGATATCGACACATATGAGATCGCAAGATGCTTTGGAGTTCCTCTATTCAGTCCTTTTCCTTCTTCTTGTTGGTGGATATCTCGTTTGTATATATCTTTAACCGTCTTTCCAAATACTATGGCGAGTTACAGACAGAGCTCAAAAAGGTAAAATCTTTGATGATTCCATCATACACGATTGAGTTGCGAAAACTTCTGGATAGGTATCCTACATCTGAACTGAATTCTTTCGGGCTAAGGTTAAAGATTTCGAGTTGCTATGGAAGAATTAAAGGATTCTCTTTCTGTCGGCGGCAATTAGAATATAAATCTCAGAAATCGCATTGATGAGATTGCTGAGATTTATATCATTGATCCCCTAAGTATCATACCAAATCCCATCGATCGAATCACTTTTTCCATAAATACGAGACATCTAAGTCATACAAGTAAAGGGATCTATTCATTGATAAGAAAAAGAGAAAAGGCGTATGGTGCTTGGATTGATGATAAAATAGAATCCTTCTGACCTCTGTGGTTATTGATGAGAACGATAGAGGCAACCTGCTTCAGTTTTGCAACCTCTCCTTAACGACAGAAAAAAGGATTGATCAAATTCTATTGAGTCTGACCCATAGTGATCATTTACCAAAGAATGACCCTGGTTTTCAAATGATTGAAGAACCGGGAGAGGTTTTCTTACGACACTTATTTGACATTCAGAAAAAAGATTTAATGGATTATGAGTTCAATACATCCTGTTTAGCAGAAAGACGGGTATTCCTTGCTCATTATCAGACAATTTCACAAACCTCGTGTGGGGTTAATGGTTTTCATTTACCATCCCGCGGAAAACCCTTTTCGCTCCGTTTAGCTCTAGCCCGTCCCAGAGCTATTTTAGTGATAGGTTCTGTAGGACCTGGACGATCCTATATTGGTCAAATCCCTAGCGAAAAACACCCACTCCCCCCTTTTTACCTTAGAGGTGGGGGCGCGCTCTTCCTGGCCCCAGCATATTGTTGATAACTATAGTGGAAAGTTTGAGTATGTTAATACAGGTCCTATTTTGGATATGGATGGGGAGGGGAGTGATTCTCCTGTTTCCGAGGATGATGAGTTTCGTATTCCTGCTATTCATGACGATGACGAGACTGAGGATCAGGATGAGATGGATACGAGACGTGATCTTGATCCTAGTGATTAGAGGCATGCTATTGAGGATATGATTGATGCGGAGATTTCTATTGATGCTGAGTTAAATACTCTACCTGAGTCCATTTGCCGCGGCGAACTTGAGGATGATCTGTGGGTGGAGATGGAGGTGTTTTGGCTGGAGGACTGGGATCAGTACCTACTTGCTATCTCCCTTCAATTCGAATTAGTAAGAGCAATGACTCCTTGCATATTATGAATTCCAAACATTCATAATATGTATCTGGAGGATAGCGCAACCCTCGGCGTCGGCGGATTACTGAACTCTCTCTCTGGGGATTGTGAAGGACGTTCCACTAGAAATACTCTTGTTATTGCTTCGACTCATATTCCCAAAAAAGTGGATCCCACTCTAATAGCTCCAGATGGATTCAATACATGCATCAAGATACGAAGGCTTCGTAGTACACAACAACGAGAGAGCTTTTTCACTCTTTCATACATATACTCGGGGATTTCACTTGGAAAAGAAAATTTGCTATACTAATGGATTCGGGTCTATAGCCACAGAGGATCTTGCAGCACTTACCAATGAGGTGAGGCCCTATCGATTAGTATTACACAGAAGAAATCCATTCTAGACACTAATACAATTCGATTTGCTCTTCATAGGCAAACTTGGGCTTTGCGCTCCCAAATAATCCCGGTTCCGGGTCATGGGATCCTTATCCTTTTCTATCAGACAGGAGGGGCTCTTGCACAAAATGTACTTCTAAGTAATGGTCCCATAGATCCTATATCTGTCTATATAAAGAAGATAAAGAAGAAATCGTGTAACGAAGGTAATTTGGATTTGTACAAATGACACTTTGAACTTGGAACGAGCATGAAGAGGTTGACGATACTTCTTTATCTTTTGAGTTGTTCTGCCGTATTGATTGCTCATAACCTTTGGTCTCTACTTGAGCCGGATGACAAAAATGAGATAGCTCCTTGGGAACTTGTTGAGAATGATTCGAATCTAGTCTAGTTCAGTGCCTATTAGAAGTAGAAAGCGCTCTGGTGGGATCCTCACGGACAAAAAAAGATTGCAGT
>JAYMTP010003414.1:0-17064 GCA_036897365.1 Geranium brycei | reverse complement strand
GACTCTCAGATATTGAAATCCTTTCCACTGGCAGAGTACCCCTAGACATAGGTGATGTTGCACTGAACTGGGTAAACATATTGTGTGTGTCTTCTATTTTCTGTTTTACTTGTGAGTTATCGTATCTGTGATTGAGCAAGTTTATGGACATAAAGTCACAACATCGAGTACGACATCTTGCTCTTGTGATTAACCAGAATACAGTGTTGCTTACTTTAACATCGGAGTTTTAATATTATATGTTAGGTGAGCCAAATTTGAATATAGAACTGTCAAGTTAACATTTTAGATGAATCGGGCTTTAACAGTACCTGTTCTCCATGCTCTTCATCAAGAACTTGGCTTGCGCAGCTTCTGATCTCGACTTCTCAATCTCTCGCCTCGACAAGTTGAGCTTCTCCTTAGTCTGATTCGACTCGGTCGCCACTTCCTTCAACGCGGCGGCTAAATCATCCAATGCCCTCTTCCCATTCTCCTCCGCTTTATTCACTATCTTCAACTCATTTTTCAGTTTGTCCAACTCATCCTCCAAGTTCCGAACCTTCAAATTTGCAAGTCTCTCACCCTCCTCGGCATGACTCAAACTCTCCCTTATCGACCTTAACTCCAACCTGAGACTTTCCGATTCGTTATTTGAAAACAACCTGCGCTTGTTCTTAGAGGACTTGTCCGGATGGCTGAGACTGGCTATCACCAGCTTCGATTCTTCGAGGGCGATCTTGGTTTGCTCGAGTTGTTTCGTCTGAATTGTCATAAATTCTAGCAACTTGGCCTCGGAGTCTTGTGCTTCCTGTACTTGTGATTCTAGTTCTTGAATCCGCGTGTCTTTGGTTTTGAGGTTGTTCACTTCCTGTCTTGACTTGTCCAACAAGTTGTCTTTTTCGGACAGCTTGGCTTGGAGGTCTTTGGCTCTCTCCACCTCTGATTTGAGAGCTACCATTTTCGTGTCTTTGATCTTTAGTTGTTGCTTTGCGGTTGTGAGTGCGGTCCTGACTTGATCGAGCTCTATTGATGCGTCTTGGTGGGTGGTTTTGACCTCCTCCTCTGTTGCTTCAAGCTCCTCCATTTTGTGCCGCATTTGGTTGAAGCCACCAATCTGTTTGTACTATAAATTACAGAATTTCCATCATCACATCACAAATTTCAATCATATTTGACTATTTCGATGTTAACAGGTTGTAATAACAGGTTAAGGTTCGATATGCCTAAAGTTTTAGGTTAATAGTTGAAAGTCGTGCTTACCGATAGTGATATGATCTGATACGGGGAGTCAATACTCTGTTATTGGTCTTGATTCACCGACGAGATGGATTGAGAGAATTCATATTACGTGAGACTTTTCCTGTAAAATAACAAAGATGGATCATTGGTCTGAAAAGTTGTAGGTTAAAGACCAAACTTTAATACTGTGTTAAAGTCTCGATCCATCTAAATATTTTAAGTCATAAACTGATGATTCAAAATGTTCATCAACTAATTATATAATCTGATGTAAGACGCTTACAATGACATCATCACATCAAAAAATGCATTCACATTCAACTATTCATATGTTAACAACTTGTAATAACGGTTAAAATCTAATCCACCTAAAGAGTCGATAGTTGGAATTATGATTATCAATGGCTATATGATATAGTAGGGGCGTTAACACTTTCTTCACATGCTACAATTAAGAGAACGTCGCTACAATTAGGAGAAAGTCGTATTATGTTGGATTTTGTACATGGAACAACTAAAATAGGTCATTGACATGAAAATTGCATGTTGAAGACCAAACTTTAAAACCATATTAAAGTCTTGATTCATCTAGAGAGCTCGATTGTTCTTTTTTCCGGAGCTAAAAGTTCATCTGTTGATATGATCATCGATGAAACCGACAATAACATCATGTTAGCAATGGTTGCACCAAAATTTATTTGTCTCGCTAGCCAGACATTTGAAATCATATCTATTTGACACGGGATCAAGAACATTTCATTACTCAAATTCACGACCTTAAAATCATGAGTTATCAACGAATAACCCAACAAAGTTCAATAGAGTTTTATATGAAAGGAACGAGTCATAAAATAATAGTAAGTTTAAGTTACCTTGCATTAATAATTTGCCCCGTTGATAAACGTTTTGTGGTAGAGAAGTCAAAGACCATTGACTTTTGTTTTTTATGTCAGAGGGTTCCCTCCGTGAGGGACACCCTTATACACGGTCGACGATTGACTATGTAAACCTTCAATGAACCTTGATCAAGAAAACAAGAATCACCCGAATAATCACTACCAAATGAATGAATCAAAAACCAGTCAAAACAAAGAAACTGGTCGGAATTCTTACAGAAACAAGATCCTGAGAACAAGGAGAAAAGGAAATCATACCTGGGTCCACAACATTGTAACTTGTGTGTTGGGTATCTTTGGTTTATGTTTCTCCTATAATTGGAGAACCCTAAAAAATAGCAGAGGAAAGCTAGAATATAGGAAGGTGATAAATATATATTGTGTTTGTGTAAGAAAATGAAGTCCGGATTTGAAGGGTGAGATCAAAAATGACTTCCTTGGCCTTTTGAAATTATGCAAATTAATAAGAAACCCAAACCCATATGGACAGTTTGGGGGCGAGCCTATTAACAAGAGAAGGCGAGACCTATTAGACTCAAAAGGCAATGTTTATAGATGTATATCAACACTGTCATCTAACATGACTATCATGGGTTTCTCTATTAACAGTGTGGCTATTTTAATGGATCCTCCAACTCCAACATGATGAATAACCAGTCAAATACCAAAGTTGCAACCAAAATATTGATGTGGCTCACCCTCATCGACCTTCTCATATTGTCATTTCCATAAAACTTCAAAATTATCCGGCTGAAATGGTCATTAACTATAACAACTGTTCCAACTAATTTTATTTTTCAGGCCAAAGTGTTTTCTTTGTCTCCACTAAGTCCTTTTGGTGTGTAAGGAAAAGAAAACATTAACAAGTAATAACTAGAAACAAACCAAATTCGTATCAGCTTAGAGCAACTCCAACCATTTTGACATATATTTGTGATAATTTTGGGACTAAAAATGTATTGAACTCCTACTCATATGTTATAATTATTTTAATAATAAAATGAAAGTAGAGATGGTCTTCACATTTTGGTTGGATTGGATTTTTAACATGCTCGTATGCCAGAAACCCAAAATGTGAAACATGGAGCTGTGGAGTCACTCTCAGTCAGCGTAACAAAAAACCCCAAATTCTACATGAAAATAGATTTTCAGAAGACGACGCACCAGGTACATTATGCAATATACATGCACAATGCTAGCTTCTTTACTGCTATCTACTATTTGCATCAATTCCATGATTAAGTAAACACTGCGAAGAGGTACCAAATATGCCTGCAAGTTCCAAATTGTTCAATCAATATCTCAGTTTTATCTTAAAACACAAATTAATTCAGGATACCAACCTGAAACAATCTAAATTCTCCCACATACAGCTAACCAAAATCATTCATCCACATAAACACAAATCCTTAAATACCAAAGCACACACACCATCATAGAACAAATCATGCATCCTTGTGCAAGTCATAGGACTACAGAGACTTAAGATTAGATGGACAAGAGAAATGTTCCATGTTTATGTTCAACAAAATCAGAAAACAATAGACAAATGCCAAACTACACACCACCCCCTCACAAGTCTTTTTCTCCCAAAACCCAATCACTAAAGCACCTAATCCTTCTCTCTATTACATGTAGATCTTAAACACGACTACCATCTCCATCTTCATGTGTGAAGCACAGATTAAGCACGCTCGCCCCTGATCCTCCTAGCCAGCTGGATATCCTTGGGCATGATGGTAACACGCTTGGCGTGGATGGCGCAAAGGTTGGTGTCCTCAAACAGCCCAACAAGGTATGCCTCAGCCGCCTCTTGCAGCGCCAACACAGCATGGCTCTGGAAACGCAGATCAGTCTGCACACAACAAAACCAACCGTCAAACCAAATACAATCAACAAAAGGGCATATGCAACATCATATGCAATGCAATACCTTGAAGTCCTGGGCAATTTCACGGACAAGCCTCTGGAATGGGAGCTTCCTGATCAAAAGCTCAGTACTCTTCTGGTACTTGCGGATTTCACTGCACAATACCACAATGAATCAGAAAACAATCCCATAATTAACAACATTCTATGCATATAAATTTCAAAACAGAAAGGGTGGAACTCACCGAAGAGCGACAGTACCAGGGCGGTATCTGTGTGGCTTCTTGACTCCACCGGTGGTAGGGGCAGACTTGCGAGCAGCCTACAGAAGCAAAACAAATAGCTCATAAACAACAGGTCTTGTAAAGCACAGATAAAATAAGAGATCTTCCATTACACAAAACACACCTTTGTAGCAAGCTGCTTCCTCGGGGCCTTTCCTCCTGTAGACTTACGAGCAGTTTGCTTTGTACGGGCCATCTGCACAATTCAAATCGCAATCAACACCTAGCATATATGATTTATTCAAAGGCTTAACCAAATCAATTGGTCAATGTACACAAAAGTCCTTGTCAATTTCTAAAATACATAAATAAAACCAAAAGAAACTTGTTTGATCAGCAAGTAAATCACAATTCCAGCCAAGAAAATCGCCAAACACAAGAAATCTTTTAAAACACAATTAAAGCTACAGAATCTAACAGATTACCAGATCTGGGAAATGGTTCCTTACGAAATTCATAAAAACGCATTCAGAATATTCAAATGAACCACAAATAATAACATGATGAAATTAACATGGCAACGACTAATAACATTACGACAAGAAGATTCACAAACAGAACTGTACATGGAATCGATTCAAGCAATCGACTGAAAGATAATCTCCTAAGCTACAACTTGTATCAACAACAACAAAAACAAACAATCTACACTCGAATTCACAGAGATTTCAAAACCCTAACCCTAATAAATAAATTAGAATATTTAAAAAATAAAAATATGAAACCAACGTACCTCGAAAATGAATTAGCTGACCTTTCTCTACCTTGGTCTGAAAATCAGAATGTCAATAAGTTTGAATTCCGAGGCAGTTATGGGCTTTATATAGAAAGGAACCGTCGGGTTTAGGGGTGATCGGACGGCTAGGATCCACTATCCGTGTGCTTTCTCTAATTAAAATCGAACGGCGACGACAGGCTTCTCCTGTGTTTTCATGCACCAGCTGGACGTACCAGATGCTGTGTTGGAGTGGTGACACGGATCGCCACGTAAGGAAACACGATCCCTATTGGAGGAGGAACTGAACAACGAGTCTACCAGTTCTAAGCGAGAGAAGGTTGGTAAGTTTGTTAAGCCCTTCACGTAAAGAGTGGGAGGGTGTTTGTACTTTTGAGGCATTGTTTAGTTCATATTGGGCTCTTATTTTGGGCTTTCACAGATTTTCTCAAAAAGCCCATTTGAATTGATTTTTTTAAAATAATAAATCATTTTTCCTAACTGCTCCCTAAATGTAAATATCATACTTAGCCTCTAACCCTGGTCTTAATCAAGGGAGATGTGGGGCCAACCATGCGTTGAGTCAATAATAAGATGGCAATACCCCGCCCAACAAATATTTTGTAATTTTCATTTCCGTCTCAATAAATCAAGAATATTGATTCTTGTCAAATTCAAAGTATGTTCATTCTTCGTCAAAATGATCAAAACAGTTTTAAAACGATTTTTGTGATTCTCATTTATATTGTAATCGAAAATACGGAGTTATCGTCAAGTTAAGAATATGTAGTCATCCCTACATGTGTGCGTAAAAAAAATCATTTCATCCTGATCTAACTCTACATCCACCTGAGTATAGAACTTATATTCACAATATTCGATATCCATTTAAAATATAAGTTCCTATATATCAAGTATGGCCCACCAAACCCTACCAATGATGTAGCATCCCCACCCCAAACCCCTAAAATTCTCCAATCTACCCTAGGCAGATAGGGAAAATCGAGTCCCGTCAAATTAAGAGTGTTTTGTCATCCTAAATTCGGCATGAATATTACACTATCCAACTCACCTGAGATTATTTCAATAACAGCCTTACAAGCAAATACAAGTAAAACTATCAGAGAAGAGGGCATTATTAGACAAGAGAAGAGACAAAGCAGAAGGGTTGTGTTACATAAATATGAGACATCACCGTATGTTTCAAATACTCATTTACATGGTTGCTTCAGCAACTTCTCCAACACACTCAAGTAACAATGTCACACGTACGTGCCAGAGCAGAACAAAAATAAATAAAATATAAATTGCATCTGAAATCTACCTATCTTTTCCAAAAGATGCATCAAACGAATCAGCACTAATCTGTAACAGCCCTAACAAAGCACATTAGGAGCCACTTTATACATATATTTTAGCGACTCCAATGAACAATCCTCTGTCCAGCACCCAGCAAATCGCCATCAAAACACCTATTACGATTTTCCAACTAATGAAGCAAAGAAATGGCAGTGTCCCGCTCGTTTGCAATAAACGAGTGATCTCAAACAACTCGCCGCTCGAAGCTTGTTCCTGTTCGTGCTCACTTATAATACACAAAAGAACATACTTGTGGCATGATTTAGCTCACAAGGTTGCAAATGTGGTTATCTTGGGGCATTTTTTGAGTTATAGTCAAAGTGAAAGTGATCACTGACCCTGAGGTGATTTGCGAGCCGGTGTACAGCAGATTGAGCAGCTTTAGAGTTTGGGGAGACGGCGTCGGGAAGACGGGGTAGGCAGAGGGGAAGATATTGGTCTTTATCTTCATTAGGGCAGAAAGCAGAAAGCGTGGATCGGCAGAATATGAATCTGGAGGCAATACATTGAATAAGCAAACATTTTCAAGCTTTGACAATATTCATCTGAAAAGACTCGAGGTAATGAAAATACCTAAGAATAAGCCGGCGTATAAATGGATCAGATAAGACCTGTGCCCAAACTAGATCCAGGCTAGTTGACGTACACAGAATCACCTCCCACTCAGAGAAGACGTTGGATAGTAGATTCTCAGCATTTTCGCACACATCCTACACGAGAACCTCACGAGCATAAACATGGGATAGAAATAATATAACCAGAGTTAGTACAAAAATAGGTTTGCATTACCGAATCAACATCGGAAGAGGATAGACCAACCATTGAGAGAAATGCTTGAAGAGGAGCAGTCAAGAAAAATGTAAACTGACTTCCATTATGTGTTGTGTCAATACCAGATGAGTTTTTAAATTTTGGCCTCAAAGGCGAAAGAAGTAGAGCAGCTGTCTCGCCCCTCTCCGCACCATGGAGAACCTGAAAATTCATCATTCAGTGTAAGGAACTTGAGAAAGGATTGAGAAATAACACATTGATATGAAAGATAAGCCACTTCGCATACTCGGGAAATTTATAATCTCATATCAGATGAACAACTTGGAGACACACAATAAACCCTACTGCATGGAATTCTGGAACAGTTAGTTTGTGTGGTCACAACGAGCATCAACAAAAAGAACTTCAACCAAAAAGTTAGTTACTTCCTTTAAACACGTAAATGTTGCATTTGCAGTATGGAAAACATCTTAAACTGATAGGATACCAGCACAAGGTATTTCCCACCTCAATATTTACATAATAAGTGCTCCAAATAACACCAACAAATATAGGGGGAAATAAGGTAATTAGTAAAATTTCATTTAGAAAACATATACAGTAGTAAATGAACAGGCCTAACAAGTCATATATACAAGTTATGACAAACCTGCCTTGAATGCATGGCTGTTATCACTATCAATAATCAAGAAGAGAGGTCTTCGAGTGAAAGGAACTAAATCGCCAGGGTAAAGGTTATTTGAACCTGAGGTACAAAAGGAGTACTTAGAACACATGCCTCTTGAATTTATATGGCCTTTGATTCAATAAATGATATTGATAAACAACACACAAATTTATCCATGAATAGGTCAAAGCTCGATACCTGTGTTTCCTTTGGAACCAAACCAGAGATAATTTTCATAAAAATTATTTACTCCTCCATTTTCATTCAGATTAATATCGGAAATAGAACCATTTTCTCCATGGGAATTCTGTGATATAACTTTGCCTTTTGAAGATCTCCCAGATCCCCCAGAGCTTCCCGACAAAGACGCATTACTACGACCAGCCTTCCCTGCATAATTGATCGCATGCAGTGAAGTCAATTAAACCCATGGGACAAAATTATGGCTAGATGATCCAAACAACACAAAGCTAGATGCAAAACTTACCCGAAGCTGATAGGTATATTAGAATAACACTATCTGAAGGGAGTTCCTCACATATTGTAGCAAGAACCTGTCATATAATATATGCACATAAGACTTTGACATGTCTATACTGAAATACATGAGAATATATTTACAAATAAATTTATTCCTGTATTTTAAATCGCTTATTACACACAGGCACACATTGTTTCATCATGATAACAGTCCCATGCCAGCATAAGAAGCATAAAAGAAAAGGATGGTATACAAGTACTATGTCCAGACGTGTACACATCTATTCATATTTTATGTTTATCTGAGGTGGAATTGCATGATTTTCCATGGCCAAGAAATCAGAGGAGCCAATAAATATAAGCAAATGGGCAGACTGTAAAACTCTAATTTCCCATTGTAGTGTTTGATGCACCAAGGAAATTAAGTCTGGAGATATAAATTCCTTCGCCAACTGAAAGATAAAATACTTATGTTTTATGAAAAATATTTTATCATGGAAATGGTTTTCCTTGAAACAATAAGAGCCTACTTTGAAGGGTTACTATACTTCAATTGGGAGAGTTACATGGATGTTGTGGTATAAGTAGAAAGTTAACTTAAACAAACAAGGAAGCAAAGGCAAGAATAGAATAGAATAATACAAGAATGACTTCCAAACTCACTGCTATCAAGTGTGCCACAGATGGGCGATATAGAACAGCTTTCTTCGGATTTAGAGGCAACGTCAGATCAGTCATATCCGCAGCCAAGTTCATATCAATTATTCCTGAGGCCGCGGAATGATCAATGTAAGTACCATTCTCATTTGACTCAACTGGACGCTTTTGGTAGAAAGACCCACTTGGCTCCCACTCCAAACATTGCATCATTCGGAAAGTGTCTAAGGTAATTTCTGCAAATTTCACCTGAAAATTACAATGTATGAAGAGGTCAAGGAGATCCCTTAATATTGAAATGTGACAGCTTATTACATAATATTTCAACCACACCACCATTCACCAGTCAAAGAAATGTAAAATCATTCACCTCATTTCGGTGATAACTTGTCAGCAGGGCATCTCGGAATTTTAGAACTTTCTTTGCATGAAAACGAGCCACATATGGAAGAGAAGCTGGGTGGGATTCAAACATAACAGAATAACGCAAAGGCCTTGCATTCATAAAGGCAGTATCAACTTTCATAAAGCGGACAATTTCTTGCACAACTTGCTTCCATTCTTTGAAGTTTGCTTCCTGAAAATATACAATTAAATCTCACTTAACAACTGCCCTCATTGATAGTTTCATTCGGATATTGCTTTCCAGATGAAAAAAAATGCTTAATAAACTATTTGAACATCGCAATAAATTAAAGACTATATGCATCCAATTCGAGAGAATGGTTTGAGGGAGGCCGGGAGGGGAATGTAGAAAAAAATAATCACCAAAATCTAGTTTGGCAAACCAAAATTAAGGTGACGGAGACTTCCAACCATAACATTGGTAATTATACAAAATTTCATGTATATGTATAACAAATGCTTTAACTGGCAACGGCACCAGTTTTTCTATAAATAATCAACAGAGTCTAGTTTAGCAAACTAATATTTAGATGACAGAGACTTCCAACCATACATTGGTAATCATGCAAATTTCACATGGATGTCTTAGCTGATAACAAAAGTTTTAACTGACAACTGATACAGTTTTGTCTACATGTGCCAACATAAAATTATTTCCATCTGTTATAAACCTGACAAATGAACATTGATCTCCTTTTCACATGAGGCCAAAGGATATTCAGAAATGGATGATACAAGCATCCCATGATATTTCTTTCACATAAAATCTGACAACTATTTATATTTTGGTATCTTTAGCCTTTACCCATCTGCACTGCTCAGCTAGCAAAGCATCGTGAACATCTTATCAAATGTTTAAAAGTATATACCTGTGCTGAAACCATCTCTGAGAAGACAAACTAAAATTGGAACTTTGGGGTGACATGGGAATCATGTAGTGCCCAACAGTTAACGTGTTAATAGTCCAATCAGTTTCATTTCACCAAACATCAACAACTATTTCACATATTTTATAAGTAGTTCAAAATGTCCATTGTTCTTGTAGATAACACAGTGTAAACACTCATAGACAGCTCTGACTAATCACTGTAACTTGTGTACCTCTCTGAAACTATGATATTACTTCTAGTTTTACCCCCTAAAACTACCAAATCATTTTTGCTGACTCACTTCAACCTACTATGCCTATCTGAAACTAAGATAAACATCTAGTTTTGCTCCCTAAAAATACCAAATCACTCTCTTTAATCTGTATGTATCCCGTCTTCCTGCTCCTAGCCTCCTAGGAACTTATCTTGGTTTTATATATGCAATAACCACAAGTATAGGGATTTGAATTGACGACCTCATACTTATTATAGGAAACTATCTTGTTGCCAGAAAACTAGGTTATATGACAGAAACTTGCTGCCTTGCCAACACCCTATTGAATCAGCCACGCTCCCAACTCTATGAGCCAAATCTAAAGTTGCCGCTAGAAAAGACATTGACTAAACCCCCCAAAATCAACCTCTCTAAGAGTGTATTCAATCTGTAATTAGATTTTTGACTTGAACAATTTATTCCATTTGACAAGTAGGCTTTTTCCCAGATATTAGTTAGAATGGACAATGTCACAAATGAATGATTGATTTCCCCTCATAGCAACCTTCACTAACCTTAATATATTATTGCCTCTCCCAACTCAAATTAACGCCCCGTGTTATCAGAAGAAACCATCCCATCTTCGAAGTTTCAAAAGGTCTTTGACAACATATCAAATTCAATATAACCTAGATGGACTCGCCGACATTGGACTATATATTCTCATATTCAAAAGGAAAGGAACAATGTCTGCAAACCAAATCATCAAAGTGCACTCAAAATCAAAGTCAAGCAACTCCTTTAGTAGCCTGAGTTGAATTTTAACTTCCATTTCCTCAGAAACTAAATAGAATGTAGAGAAAACAAATTGAAAACCTCTAATTAATTTTTCTCAGTTACCAAACACATTTTCACTTAGAATTCAGCATAACAATCTAAATTTCAGCTGTAAATCCATCAACAGAATCAGCAGAAACCTACACAGCACATAACACAACAAAAAATTACCCGAAAACTGGACTTGCTCTCGTCGACCACAGCCTGAAAGCTCTCCAGAAGAGCCCTGACCATCTCCGTCCGGTTCAAAATCAGCGAAACCAGCAGAAACCTAGCGTAGAACCTGAGCTCCTTGAACCTCACCCCAAGATCTCTGACCTTGGATCCTTCAAAATACCTCCTGCTAAGAATCGCGTCGTAGAAGACGTAGGCCTCGACCAGAAACCGGACCTCGCTGGTCCTCATGTAGTGGCCGAAGTAGAGCTGGCCGATCCGGCTTGCGATCTCGCCGATCTCCCACCGGTGCAGGCCGCTCTCGACCAGCTTGGACCGGTTCTCCTGCTGGAACCTCCACAGCCTCATGTACGCCTTGAACACCTTCTCCAAGCATTGCCGGTTCCGAACCGGTCCGTACGCCGGCAAGTCCCGAACCGTCGCGAACTTCCGGTCCGCCCCCTCTATCAGCGCCCGGAAGGTTCGAGAAACGCCCTCGCTCATCGGAAAATACACAGTCTCCGTTCAGTTTCGCCGGCGGCGACTCAAAATGGTCATCGGAAAATGTGAAGCACACAATCAGAGAGACTCAGAGAGAAGAAACTTGGACTTTCTTTATCTTCTCCATTTTTAGTTCTCACTGAATTTAGTTTACAGTGGTCTCGTCTCGTGGCGACGTGTACGTGGCTGTGACGGAAAGTACAGGTGCGGGTGAGGGGAGGATGTGGGCGGTGTGGTTGAGAGGTTGGTGCACGTTAGTTATTTGGTCGTTGGATGGGGCTTTGAGGGATGTGATTAGGATCGGACGGTCGTGATGCGTGGCATCCCTGTCACAGCGTGTAAAGAGAGTGGATTTGCGGTGGTGCCCACATATTTAATTGATTTTGTATTTGTGTACTGATGGGTCCAAAATCCAAATTGCTATTTTTTATTTTTTTTATCTCACCCTGCTTGCAATTGACGACTGTAGCTGTCACGAAAATGAAATTAATAAATACAAAGATTGCGTATTATTTAATTTTTCAATAAAAATATTTATCAAATAATTATCTGAGGAATATGATCTTATTACTATGACATTTTTTTATTTCAAAATAATATGATAAGCTTGTCAAAGCATTTATACAGTTTATTTTGTCAGATTTAATCATAAATATTTTGTGTTTATTATTCAATGAAAGATATTGAAATTATTGATGGAATAAATTTATTAATCCTCTATAATTTGATCCATTTTATAAAGTTTTAATCAGATATTGGGAAATATGAAATGCCATTGTTTTTTTATAAAGAAAGACAATACCCCACATATTATTAAGCAGAGTAAATATAGATTTTATGAGAAAGAGTTACAAAGACGATCCTGACTCAAACTCACGATCAAAGCCCTCACAATCAAAAATAATTTTAACAATTGTGTTACTTAATTTATCTTGTAACTTAGTATATTAGAAGAAAATATTTATATTTTCTGAAATTACGACGTCGTGTAAAATTAAATATACATTTTAATCCCACATTAAATTTAATATGAATAAAATGTAAAATTAGTTCACATTCCTTGCATTTATTTTATATGCTGAAGTTTCCTTGATTAAAGTTGTCAATAATATTAATATTAAATACAAATTGAGTGGATATATTTTCCAAATAATTAGAACGTTGAGACCTAATATTATAAAGATTTGTTGGTAAGTGAATAAAACGTGAAATGAAATAAATAAAAAATAATTTTGAACTAGTTACATAATTTCGAGGAAAAGGTTGTTGGTTTCGGTTGGCATTAGCAACTAATAAGTCTAAAGATAGCTGTTATGTGGAATATTGTGGCTGTCCTCTATTAAATTTGGAGTTAGTTGTATATATAATCCTCATTGCCCACCATATTAGACACAATATCACTAAAAATCTTATCAATACGATTATTAGTGTTTTAAAGAGTTTTATCGATTGTGTACTTTCTTATTCCAACAGAGATGATTGAAGGTGAGTGTATGCCTTTAATATTCAATATTAATATGTGATCATGCAACTATTTTAGAGTTTTCTTTAGAGGGTCAAGCAATTCAATAGTCTCAGACCGAACAAGTTCAATATAGGTTTGCTAACACATCGCACATTTCCATTAGAATCTTCTAGTATTTGATATGTTTAAATTCAACACACTTAAAACTCAAACTTGGTTCACGTCATTTTTAATATAGATCTACTAGCACTTCTTCTCACGTACGACGGTACGAGTGTGGGACTATAAATATAAATAGTAGACTTCTTATAGAGAAGTTGTACGGGTATAATAATGATAGATAAGAAAATATGTCATAAGGTTATAACTGAAACTGAGCAACTTGAAAATTATCGTGCGTGGTATATTGACTTAAAAACAACTTTTTAGAGATATGAGGCGATCTGTTATAGTTGCCTTCAATATATAACACAATAACTTATATGATGTGCGTCCACTCGCACATGAGAGTCTGAAAGTTGGACAACTCAATAGCCAAGAACAAATCAAATTTTGAGAGATCAACTCATAGGAAGAGACATATTCAAGTGTTGTTGTCCATGAAGAGTTTGGTAATGAAATAATGATTAAAAGGATCAATAATGCGGGAGGTTACCAAATGACTGAGCGAAAATGACACTTTTATACAGAAAATGTATTTATTGGTGTACTAATACGCTATTTCCTCCACTTAACACATGTGAGGTCCTGAGTTCGAATCTTGGTACATGCTAGTAGTTTAGGATGTCTTCAATTATTGCCGATCAAAAAAAAAAATTTCCCCCAGTATTAACACTTAATCCATATCAAACTTAATTTACACCTTTTTATTATACTCGTTTTCTTACATGTTTCCATGACTAATTTAAATTGGGTTAATTCATGAAGATGACAAAGAAATGACACGTCGTGTCAGTCGATGAGATATGCTCTCAGATATGGGAATGATCAAATATGCAAAGAAGTGTCATTGTTTTCTTTCTTCATCACATGTTCCCAGCAATGTAATTTGAGTCATGAAGGGTTGATTGATGAACATGGACCCTCAAATACGGTTGGTCCAATATATATATGTACATACGTTTACGAGGTAGTGGTTGGATGTTTATTGTCTGAATATGATTGTCATGACACTACTACTTGTGTAAATTGACATATAGAGGTTCCATTTAGGGAGGAGTGTTTCTAGATAATAATTTTACCATAATTTTTGTTATTAAATGTTGGAAAAGCATTTGCATTTAGTCATGTATGATATAGGCTAAAGGAATGCAAGTTTTGATATCATGTTTAAACTTAATTCAATACAATTTTAAATTTAAAAATAGACATTGAATGTTTTCATATCATACATGTACTAAATTTTAGCAATTAGTTTGGATATTAAATCAAAACAAATATATTTTTTTTATTACGGAACAATTTCAAGTTTTACAAACTTTAATACAGTGTCATTTTCATTTTACATTATTAGGTAGAAACTTTATCCACTTGTTAATGTCAATGTATTCGTTGTTTTTTAAAATTTTGTTGTACCCACCTTACAAAGATGGATGGTGATCATTTATTTATATTGTGGAATCGACTTGATTGGCACGTTTATCTAAAAAAAAAATCTATATGCACTTTGATCTACCTTCCTATTACAATAACTAACTTTAGTTGTAAATTAGTTTAAAAGTAAAAACATATCTGCATGTATTGATTGAGAATGAAAAACAAAACTTGTAAAATGTACAATATCTTATAAAATCAATCAACAAAATTTGTAAAATGTATAATATCCTATAAAGTTAATCGTGATCTATTAATGAATCAGTAGTGATGTATGGATGTTTAAAACTCAACATTTTTACTAGAATATATGAAATTTTACGAACACATACTTAAACTTAAATATGTAAATAATGAGAAAACCAACCCTATTTTGTGTACATTTACTCGTGTCTATGACTTAGTTGACAAGTAATTAGCTTCAACCCATTAAAAATGGTGGTTTGGGCACACAATTGGGATTGGCTTTAGAAAAGTGGCAAAAGAAGGATCATACGTAGAATGTGAAGAAAGCAACAAAAGAGTCCAATAGACACCAAAGGAAGTGGCAAACCTTTTTTTAGGTCACTTGTTATAATCTTTTAAAGTGCCCTCCACTTCAAAGTCAAAAGGATGTGCATGAAGATATATGCATAAACCTTAGTGAAAAGAGGAATTGAGCTAATGATGAAGATTGGTAATGGAGCTTCAAAGTTGTGCACTTTGTGTTTGAAATGTGATGTGCCCTATGGTTGTGCTCAAGCACTTAAAAATGTGACACGAGACACTCACGTGGGTTTTAGGTTGGTGGTAAGAGGATGTATTGGAATTTGGAACTCCAAAGAAACAGTAATTTAAAAAAAAATTAAAACTTTTGTTTCGGAAATAAATGTATTTTCTCTAAAAATTCAAAACAAATTAAGGGTCAGTTTTCTTCGTGATACATCTATTGTACACATGAAGTGTTATTAGTGTTTCTAATATAGGTTAACTTTCTTGGCGAGACAGTTATTCTGAGAAAGAGAATAATCAACAAGAATTTTGCAACATTTTTAATCAAAATTATCACATTCAGTTCTGGAACCGAACCTGACTGTTTGGAACCAAACCGACCATCATGGTTCTTGTATATTGTAAGAAAAAAAAACCATAACAATTTGTGAGAGAACGATTCGGTTGTAATGATTTTTGATCAATTCAGTTTTCTGGTTCTAACCGATTAGATCGGGTTGTTTTCAAGTATTCAGTTTACGGGGCTTAATTTTTACTGGTCAAATTTAATGAATTTGAGCCCAATTTATAGATCAGAACAATTTTTTTGCAAATATAAAAATTAATAACAAAAAACAAATGTTATAATTTGAATATTACGACTCAATTAAAATGTAAAGTTTGCAAGCACTATAAAGAGTAAAAAACCAAAGGTGAGTTTGTTGGGATTTGATTATAACCATAGGAAACATGAACATATACGATATGCAATCAAACTAGAGGCATAAACATAAACATGTATCTAATCAAATCATAAAATACACAATAAACTCATGTTGATATTTAGGGAATCAATAAAATAATCAAATAGCGGAAGTGTACCTGGATGAATTCGTGTTCATCGTTTGACAACTATGGTGATTTCCATATAGTCACACCCTAATTGCTACGTCTGATGTATTCTCCTCTGAAAGGATAAGGGAATAACCATATGCAGATTGTGTGTTATATGAGACCATAGCCCTAGTTACACTATGAGAAATTTCCATAAATCGCAGCGCACACGGTGAGCTGCCATAGAGCTCTAAGCGCGCTGCGAGAAGATCGCTGCGAGAAGCTCTCGCAGCGCGATTATGGAAAGTGCGCTGCAAGTGTTTATCGTAGCGTACATGCGTGGGTATGCTGCCACAGCTTCTCGCAACGTACGCATGAAAGTCCGCTGCCATAATTTTATTATTTAAATAATAAAAAAGTATCCCGGATTGTTGATTTGTCCAGTAACAACCGCTCCGATCGGATCCCGCCTCCCTACGGTCCGATCCCTCTGCTTCCATCATCCGAGACCTTTTTTTTCCGTAAGAGCGATTTCCTCGGTAGTAAGTGGTTTAGCAACCATCTCACAGAGATATTAAAGCAAG